>JAPEBW010001371.1:0-25330 GCA_027405785.1 Ophiocordyceps robertsii | reverse complement strand
CACTCTCTTCCGCCTGCCCATGTCCTGGAACACAGGTCTGCGGCGGTGGCATGTACATATGTTACAAGAAATTCCTCTAATACTCGGCGGTGGGCTGAAAAGATGGCCGGTGTCGTTAGAAGTCACCCAGGGCGGGCCATGAGAAGAAAGGAAAAGGGGGGGGGGGGGCATAGTTGCACAGAATCATACTCTCAAAACTCACATTGCACAAGGCCTGCATTGCCGGCAAACATGAGACGAGCCTGACGACCAGGAGGTGACTTGCGTGCGGCAGCGACATCGCTGGACAAGTTGCATCCGACGCAGGTCCATCGACTGCCGCGCTCGACCCCAGGCCACGTCACGCACCGTCACACGACGGCGATGGCCCCCAAACGTGCCCTGGCAAGACGCAAAGCCTCCGTATTGAGAAATTGCCGTGTGGCGGCCGCAGCCGCGGGCTGGCCATATATGCGGCCGCCCTGTCATCTCTGCCCTGGCCGTTTCCGCTGCGTCGCATCGACGGAGCTTAGCACGCAGCCGTGTGTCCATCTCCCCGACCATGCCTGTGAAGGATCCATGGCCGTCGACGGACATGCACACTGCAGCAGCTGGACCCTTTGGCATGACCCTTTGGCATGGGCAAGGGGGGCACTGACATCCAAGAGTCACTCGACATCAGAAACGAGAGACGGAATGAACATGGTTTGCGACTAGATTTTCGCCCGCTTCCTGTCCTCATCGTTGGATTGTATCGTTACTCCAACTCCTCGTCGTGTTGTTGCGATTCCACCCCCGCGACGGACTCCTACTCCTGGTCCTCACCCAGGAACTCACACTAAGACACTTCGTGGGGATAGACTCGACCCTGGCCGGCATCCAAGTGCCCAAGCCTGTCGCTGAATTGCTTTTAATCGTGTTTCACCACACCTTTTCTGCTTCGTTTCACCCTTCCCACTGAGGGAGGAGCGGGTGAAAGAAGCAACGGGTCACATGCTGCCCAAGGTCAAACCGCGGAGACGGCTCACCTTCTCGACGCATCCAACCCCACATGGAGATCCTGCTCGAGCCCCCCGTTGGCATATTGAAAGTACTCCTGCGGCCGCGGGTCCTGGGCCGTCCACTGGCCGCCCTGCTCTGGCAGCGGCACCTGTCCCGCCCCACTCTGCTGGCCCTGCCCAGCGCCAGCGCCCGCGCCCCCGGGAAGAACCCTCACCGACTGGCGGAACCGCAAAACCTCGTCCAGGATGACCCGGCGCATCTCACCCACGTCGTCAATGACCTCAAAGTCAAAGTTGAATGTGGTAGGGCAGTCGGGCTCGTCCGAGGCGTCGTGCCAGATGTGCAGGTAGGGGTGCTCGAGGGCCTGTTCGACGCTAATTCGAGATGACGGGTCAAAGGTGAGCATCCTGTCGAGGAGGTCGAGGGCATCTGGGTTCGCGTTGGGGAAGAGGCTCGGAAAAGCCTTCTTGGGCATGAATGGGAGGTTCCGGACATATTCCTGCGCGCGAGGCGAGCCGATGCGGCACAGCGTCTCCTCATTCGGGGTCCCGAGGATATGCAGGATCTGGTTGAGCTGGTCGACGTAGTCGCGGCCCTTGAAGAAGGGTCTGCCGCCGAGGAGCTCGGCGAGGATGCAGCCGACCGACCACACGTCGACTGCAAACGTCAGCATTTCTCTCCATGGTTGAAAAGGGGCAGACATACTGGCTTTGGTGTAGCTCTGGAAGCTCAACATGATCTCGGGAGCGCGATACCATCTCGTGGCCACGTACTCGGTCATGTATCCGGCATTCTCCTCCGGGTCGACCGAGAAGCCGCGCGCGAGGCCAAAGTCGCAAATCTTGAGCTCGCAGTCGGCGTTGACGAGCAGATTGCCGGGCTTGAGGTCGCGGTGCAGGACGTTGGCGGAGTGAATGTACTTGAGGCCGCACAGGATCTGGTAGATGAAGGACTGGAAGTGGGCGTCGGTCAGAGGCTGGCCGGAGCGGATGATGGCGGCCAAGTCGCACTCCATGAGCTCTGTTCCCGGGGTTAGCCATGATTACAGGCGGGGGGGGGGCAGAGCTGCACTGACCTTCGTAGAGGTACGTCTCGTTGAAGTTGTCTGGACGCGGGATGTCCATGTCGTACAAGCACGTTATCTTGTTTAGCCTTGGGTCAGCCGCAGTCCGTCAGCTCTGGAGGCGGGCCAACTCACGTTGCGGTGGCCGCGAAAGTGCTGCAGCAGCTTAATCTCGCGCAGGGCGCGCTTGGCGAGAATCTTCTTGCTAAAGACATTGGTGACCTTTTTGATGGCGACGCCCTCGCTTGTCTGGTTGTTGGAGGCGGCGCTGGAAGACGGCGAGATACAACGGCGGTCAGCCTTGGACGTGCATGGCGGGGTAACGGCGGGGGCTGACGGGCGACGGTTGCACTCACCAGACGATGCCGTAGGCGCCCTGCCCGAGCTCCTTTGTGACAGTGTATCTGTCGTCGACGATGAAGTCCTGGCTGAAGACCTTGAAGACCTTGCGTCCCTGGAGGTCGGCCATGATGGGCGGCGCAGGATGCTTCGCGTTTGGCGGCGCGGCGAGAGAGGCGGTCTGATCTGGGTGGGAGGGGTTTTCCGTCGAGGACAGACGGGGCTGATTGGCACGTCTCCTCCTTAGCAGAGACCAATGCGCATGGGCGAGGGAGCAGGAGCGGATGCCGGCGAAGGGGAGGCGAGCCGAAGTATCTGCATGGGAGGGGAAGGAGGAGGTGACGGGACAAAAGGAGGAGAGGAATGGAAGCACCAATGATCCGGAGCTTTATCATGGAACAATCATTCGCGCAGCGCCAACAGCCTCTGCCGGACCAAGCCCCGCTAACTGCCTCGGGCCATCTGGTCAGTGGTAGTGCCCCGCGGCACGCCCCTCCCGGCCCCCCTCCCCCGCCACGTATTACAGGTGGGCCGTGGTCATTTAGTGGCGAAACAGCCCTATCGCTCACCGTCCGGCGGCCAATGGCGATGCGAGGCGTCGGTCCCTGTTGGCGCGCGCCTCACCGGACGTGGGCCTGGGCCTGTCATTTAACCACCACTTGAGCCCTGATTGACCGACCTCATCTGCTCATCATCCTACCAAGGGTGTCGAAGCTCGGTCAACAGTTCAAATTGCCCACATTTGGCCCAGGGGCAGCTTTGCATTTCCTGGGAATCACTCTGAAAACATCCGTTGGCACCACCCAGGCACTCCGGCATCTAGCCTTCAAGCGACCGAGTAACAGCAGAGTATCCGAAATCTATCCGTCCCAAGTCTATCAACACCTTTATGTCAGCATCTCCTACGCCAAGGGCATCGCCTTCGTCCGTCGCCAGCTCCCATCAAGCCACCCCCCCGACCACCTCTTTCAAAAAGTTGTTTGCAAACCGCGAGCACTGCTCAAACGCCTTTTCAAACCCGTCGCGGCCGCCGTAGTACGGGTCATTGACAATCTCGGCCTTGGCGCCGCCGCTAAACTCGCCATACAGCATCACCTTGGCCTTGGTGTCCGGGTTCCCGCGCTGCAGGCGCTGCAGGTCGGATAGGTTGGACCGGTCCATGGCGAAGACGTAGTCGAACTCATTCAAGTCGGTCCTTGAGAACTACCCGCAGTGCATCCGTCAGTGGCGTCGTTTGTGCAGAAGCATAGAGACAAGGGAGAGAGCCTACCCGCCGCGCTTCGTGCTCGTAGTCGGTGATGCCGTTGTCCTCGAGAGTCGACATGGTCCGCGAGTCGGGCGAGTCGCCGGCATGATATGCAGCTGTATCAGGCAGTCAGCTTATAGGCGAAACTCTCCCCCGTCGGTACACCAGAGGCAGACAGACCAGTCCCGCAAGAGTCGATGCGCCCAATCCTATCCTTGTACTGCGGCTGCTTGGCCAGGTGCTGGAATATGCCCTCGGCCATGGTCGACCTGCAGATGTTACCAAGGCACACAAACAGCACCGAGATTGGCTCCGCCATTGTCGCGAGGTCCTTTGTCGCCAAGCGTGCGATGTATGGAGCGGATGGCCGGGACGAGAGATGCGGTCGGTAAGTCGGGCTAGGAATGTTTCTAGCCTGCTTCCGTGGACCCTAATAATAAAGCTGCCCCGCCATGAAATGGCTTGGCGGGGCTGCCGTCCGCGAGCTCTACTTCGCAGCAGCACGTGATATCGCGTTGAGACTCGGGAATCCAGCGCGACGACTTCTCCTCTGCGGGGAGGAGATAGCGATTTATTAGGTACTGTGCATGCATACGGATCATGATTACCCATGGCGAGATGGTATCAAATTTGATCTCAAGGCGGATCATAGACGACTTGCAGTATGCACATTACCATTTATGGAGGCCGATCTTGACTGCACCTACTTGCCACCAAACACACTTCATACCATCCACCAGAGATAAGCCTTTGTCATATGTCCATACATGGTATTTCGTCCCCGGCGCAAGAGAGGGGATGCCACGTGCCTGTGACGTGCAATCAATCACACAACCTCCTCCACTCACCAAAGCCCTTCTCCATGTTGCGAGGGCCCATCAGCCAGGTCAAAAGCCCCATCGACCACCCACCCAAAAGACACTGCGTGCGCCTTGCTGAAAAGGACGAAAAGTAGTGTACAGCTAGAGATACACCTGATCCGAAAGTCGTAAGGCACCCAACGGTGCCAGTCGCTCCTATTCGGTATGCAAAGCCACCCATTGATCAGAAAATCGGGCTCCGATGCCCATCAACGCTCACGCCGTCTGCCTTTGACGTTCTCGATGCAGGCTCTCCAAAACTCCAATCACACCGTTGTTGCGAATCCGCTCCAGGACGAGACGCATGCCGTCACGGCTCTTACCGAGCTGGTCTAGGGTCTTGGTGGAGGCGAGGCTCTCGATGCTGCGCTGGATACCCTTTGCGCCCCAGCCGCCAATGAAGCCGGACAGCCAGCCGTCTTCTTGGGCCTGGCCAAGCCTGTCCCGAAGCTTCTCGCCTAGCCGTGACCGGAAGACGACTGAGGTGACGACATCCGTCTCGTTCCTGGCGGCCAAGCCTCGCTCGGCCTCGGAAGGGAGGCTAAAGTGCTGCTTCTCAATTACGGACAGCACGCCGGTAAAGTTGAGGTTGCGGCTCTCCGTCTTCATCCATCCCTCCTTGATGTCGACGACAGTCGTCTCGAGTATGTACGACGCCTTTTCTCCCGAGGACCCGCCGCCCGTCACGCCGGCAGGAAGCAGTTTGTAGATGGCATTGGGCATGCGGCTTTTCTTGAGGTGGATGCGAGTGGTGTGCAGCTGTCGCGTGTTGGGATCGACGTGGCTGGAGATGGTATCGGTGCTCAGGACATGGGTGGCGAATGGGTTGAGCTGAGGCGACGAGTAGCGGAGAAAATAGGCCAGAGTAACAGTTGGGAACGGGTGAGAATAGGTATGTCCGGTCGTGTGTGTCAAAACCATGGTCACCGGCGGAATGGGACGTCGGGAGGAGGGAGAGGAGCGGTCGAGGGTGTCGGTCGCGTTGGAAGCGTGCGCTTGGAGCTCAGTCGTCGTCACCGGAGCTGGGCATGGGCAAGGAGCTAAGGTGCCGCCACTCTGCGCACCAGTCCAGTCCGTGGCGATGCAAACAGTCGAGAAATTCAATGGAAAGGGATCCTCACCAGACGTCTCAGAGGAGGGATGGGGGTAGAGAGGGAAGAGGAGAGGTGAAGGATGGGGGCGACGGGGGCGAGGGAGGGGGAGCAAGTGACGCCTTGGGCGTCTCGAAAGTAATCGAACGATGGGCGAGACCGGGAATCGGTACTAAATTTGCCTGCCCTCCGCGGCTGACGTAGCGCACCTTTCGGGGCTGTGATTGGCCTGCTTTCCCGGCGGGGCAGCCCTCGACAACCGGGCCCACCAATCGAGAGGGCGGCACGTGACCGCGGTCTGACCGGCGAGCCTGTGCCCAACGCACTGCGAGTGCCCGATGCATGACGACCAGTCGGGGAACGTGGTTCGATTCGCAACAGGCCATTGTCTGTCTGCATCGCCTGTTGTGGGGATGGTGGCGTTTGAGTTGTGCCATTTCTACGGCCCGTCCATATATGCCGAAGCGCTGTCTTAGCCCATTCATTGGAGGATCATGACAGTCTGACGGACATCTATTCCGCCAATTCCACGTCCTCGTTCAGTCTGTCTCTATTGCAAACCACCCCAAAACATCGCAGTACCACCATCATGATCCATGAATATACAATGCGGCGCAAGCAGTCCGTCTATCGTCCACACTCTTCTACTCTAAAAACTCGTCATTGGCATAGTGTCTCAGCACAACCCACCCCTCGTCAAATGTCTTCTTCTCCATCCGCACAATCAGGGCCGCGTGGCTATGGCGGTTGTTATGGATCCACACCGGATACTTGCGCCACTTGAGCGCGTCGAGCGACCGGATCATCTCAAACTGCTCCGGCGTTAGTGCGAGCGTGGGCTGCGCCGGCACCGACAGCCGCCTCTCTCGGCTCATGACGCTCTTCTCCGCGGGCCCCATGTCAATATCTTCGTCGTCGTCGTCGTCGGTGGCCAGAAAGTCCTGGTTCTGCGAGCTGTTGATGGCCCCGTACGCCCTCTCCACCTCGCCGCGCAGCTCTTTGATAAGCAGTGGCACGCGGTAGTCGTCGATGTTGAAGCTGGCCTGGCCCTTTTCGTGTTGCTTGATCCGACCTGAGCTGCGAATGGTCTGAACAATCGAGTTGCACAAGAAGGCAATGGTCCCAATGGGTACGAGGAGGGCAATCACGAGCATCAGCGGCGTGCGCTTGGTCCATTTCAGGGCAGTGCTCGTCGCAGAGGAGAGGGTGGCGGCAGAAACCACCTTGGGCTGGACCATGAAGGGATATTCGGGGTCCATGATGACGCCCTCTCCCCCCTTGATGTAGTTTGGCTTGATGCTGTCCAGATTCTGGCCGTACGGGTCCGTCTTTTGGATGCCCGTGGTGTAGTAGACGGCGCTCCTGTCGTTGACAACGTTGGTGTATAGCGTGTGGCGCTTAAACTTGCGCTGGCCGAGCACGAAGATGGACGCGGGATCGGCGAGGACAGACAGCAAGGGCCGACCCGTGTCGCGGAATTTGTCGATGGTGAAGAGCTGGCGACCGGACATGGACAGGCTCCTGGCGCCGACGACGTTCCACATGTGGTTGTGCCAGCCCTTGAGCGGAGTGCGCACGCCAAGATGCGGCGACGCAAAGGTGGCAAAGTTCTTGGGAGTTTGTATCAGCGTCATTCGCGAAACTTGATGTGTAGGCGTGCCTGCATACCATGCATTCCACGGTGTCGAGTACGCCCTTTGCGTAGAGAAGGCCGACGGCATAACGAGAAACCAGGCCGCCGAGCGAGTAGCCGATAATGCTCAGCTTCTTGATCTTGCCGCCCCTGGTCTCAATGGCTCGCAGCTCGTCCTCAATCTCGGCGCAGACGCGCTCGCCGCCGAGCTCGATGCCGTCGTAGGTGAAGCTCCCGCTGTTGCGCTTGGCTAGCAGCATGTACAGCTCGTCAGGCGGGTATCGCGATCGCAGGGCCTTGGCAATGTTCCTCATGTGGTCGGGGTTCCCCCAGAGCTGCCATGCGAGTGTGAGTGCCGACACGGGGACTGGACGGGCGGGAGAGGCCTCACCCCGTGGACGAGGACGCAGAGGTGGTCGGCCTCTGGGCTGCCCCCAATGTGGTCGCCATTTTCGCCCGGTTTCTTGGACATGGTGGCGGCAGAGGCGCTTTGCGCAGTGACGGGGCGCCAAGGTAGGGCCGGAGAGAGATGCAGGGGAGGGCTCCCTTTTGCCTGCTCCCGGAAAGCTCGGCGAGGGGAGGGAGCGAGGAACGACGCTGGTGCTGTGGATCGCGGGGGCCGGACTTCGGCGCAAGTGTGGCGGAGAGAGCGCGCGTCCACGGGGGTTGAGTGGCCGGCCGGGCACTTATCCGTGCGTGCAGGTAGTACCTGCCGGGGGGATCCACGCGAGTCAGCGTCCCAACTCGGAGACGATACGGCTCAACAAGACGAGGTATCTTTTGCGCCTCGGACTTTGTCGACGCCTTCAATCGCTCGAGTAAAGGGCTCTTGGACGTCGGTTGCACGTGAATGTGCGTGAATGTGCGTCTTGTCTCCCTTGCCCCCTTGCTGCCTGGCCCCATGAAACTCGCGCCTCTCCCTTGATTGTCTGGGAAGCAGCTGTTCCGTTCAGCCAGCGATGACACCATCGGTGACACAGACACATGTGTCTCCGGACAAGCGCTCGCAAGTACTTTGCAATTCTAGCCTGTCCAGCTCGTGACAGCATGTAAAAGGAAGGCGAAGATCCCATTGCGAAGATCTCATTGCGAAGGTCCCATTGCGAAGGTCCCATTGCCATCTCGTTCTCATTGGACGAGCACAGAACAAGCGTCCCTTGCAGCTGCAGCCAGCTTGCCAGCCACCAGGTCTGTACCTACCGCACTGTACAATGTATGTATAGTACATGGCTTCTTCCAGCTGCAGGTACCTTGTCGCTGTGCCAAGCCAGGGTCGTTGTGTTTCCGCCATCGCGCCTGGTAGCAGCAAGTGGCAGCTGTGGCGCCTAATCGCTGATAGCCAACGCCCCGTTACAACAAGAGACTCTAACAACGCGGTTAGCTCCCTCGCCCCGCCGGCTCGATACACGCATGAGGTACCCGAGTACCCTAGGTAGGTATCTAGGTCCCCAGGTAGCTCAACTCCCGATTCCGTCACTGCATCCATCCCATCTTGAACTTCCGCAAGGCACGCTCGCAATACATCGACGCGGCAGCATCTCCAAGGCTGCCTGGCCAAGACATACACGTCTTTAGGCTGCTGCTGCCCGCTATTCAAAATCTCCCCTGCGTCACGCGTGAATTCTCCTTCCTTCGGTCCAAAGCGTCGTCACTGAGCTGCATCCATCGAGTTTCCTGAACTCGCTCCCGCCACGCTGCTTTCTTCCCACAACATTGCGATTCTCCTCATAACATTGTCTTTCTCTTCGCAGCACTCATTCTTCCAGAAGCGCTTGGTCTTTCCACACAAGACAATTCTGAAGTCTTCAGCACCGCGGGTTCTCCGACTTGCCGCTTCATCCGCAACCTTCTTTTACTTCACAGCCCTTGTTCTCATTCACAACCTCTTCCATCTTTTGCAGCGTCATCTTCTCTCCAGAAACCCTCTTCAACTCCTGTCCAAACACCAGGTTCTTTCAACAACACGGCTTCCTCGCCCACGCTGGATCTGCCTCACAATTCTTACCTTCTCAATTCTTCGCCCAAATCACGCCCTTCATACTCGGTTGCCTCACACGGCTAGCCAACCCGCCATCTCCCTCATGAGCGACTATTAGCTGATTTCAATCCGCCTGTTAGCGTTCTGCGTCGGTAAAACGCCATCATGAGTTTCAACCTCAAACATATTCCTTGTCCGCGAGGGGACGAATGCAACGCCTTCAAGTGCCTCTTTGGCCACCCTAATGAGGACGACACCGCTCCAGCTGCGCCAGTAACTCATGTAGCCAAGCGTGGTAGACACGGGGACGGGGCCTCTTCGTCGGACCATGAGGAGCCCCCGAAACGACCCAGGGTCAACAAATCGGACAAGTCTGCTGCCTCAAATGACGATAAGGGTACCGTGGGATCAGATGCCACCACTCGTCGCAGGTAATTCCCTCACTCCTCCGCCCGTTACAGGGTCAATGTCGGGACTAACAACGATGGGAGCATGAAGTCACTCTGCCCTCTCGAGAACGCCTGAGCCGGCCCGCTCGGCGCGCGTTGCGGCGAAACCTGGCTCTTCCTTGGCCGTCGAGGGAAAACGTGCGGCCGTCAGCTTTGTCATGCCAAACGATGGCCCGCAGTCAAAGCAGAAGAAAGCCGAGTCTCTTAACCCTCGCCTCCTGGTTAGTTCCCCGGCAAGCCATGAGATTCGCGTCAAGCTGCTCAAGCTATTGCACCAAGAGTACGACCGTCTCAACAAGGAGCTCAAAAAGGACGCGAGCAACAAAGAGATGAAGCTCGTCATGTCCAGCTCAGAACTTGTTACCAAGGCGCTCGATGATGAGCAAACCATCGCCCAGGACAAGCCGGCCGTGTACGCCAATGTGATGAAGAACAGGGTCATGGTGCACAGGCGCATGGGAGTCGCTCAGTGGAAGGTTGAGCGCGACAAGGAGGTGAATCCGTCACGTCCCGGTGATGGAAAGCAGGACGCCCCGAGTAAGATCAGCACCGGCCTGACGCGGGAGCAGGAGGTGGTCATGTTGAAGCACCTGCTCACACCGGTAGGTGGCCTGTCTAAGTTCGGCTATGTACCCAAGGTCCCAACCGAGGAAGCCGTCGAGGAAGTGCGCGCCGCCGTCGTGGCCAGCCGGGGCTGGGAGAAGTGCGAACGCTGCCAACAGCGCTTCCAGGTGTTCCCAGGACGCCGCGAGGAAGACGGCGCGCTCACCTCTGGAGGAGCCTGCAACTTCCACTGGGGCAAAAGGTACGTGCCCGAAAAGGCCCCTGGTGACAATTCGAGGCGGCGCAAGCGATTCCAGTGCTGCGGTGAAGAGGAGGGCGAGTCCAACGGCTGCCTAACCCACGACCATCACGTTTACAAGACCACCGACGCTACGAGACTGGCGACTCTGTTCAACTTTGTCGAGACGCCTCAAAACAAACTGGCCCCCACCGACAGGGCTGTCTGCTTTGACTGCGAGATGGGCTACACCGTCCTCGGCATGGAGCTGGTGCGCCTCACGGCCACCTCGTGGCCCACCGGCCAAGAGCTGCTGGATGTGCTTGTCCAGCCAAAGGGCGAGATCCTGGACCTCAACTCTCGCTACTCTGGCGTCTGGCCCGACGATCTGGCCTTCGCCGAGCTATGGACTGGCAAAGAGATCCCGCCTCTGACCGACGATGGCGATGGAGCCAAGACGAAGCTTAAAAAGGTACAGTCCCCCGCGGCGGCGCGGGACTTGCTCTTCTCTCTCATTTCGCCCGACACCCCCTTGATCGGCCACGGCCTAGAGAACGACCTCAACGCCTGCCGCATCGTCCACCCCACCCTCATCGACACGGTCCTGCTCTACCCGCACCGCGCCGGCCTCCCCTATCGTCGCGGCCTCAAGGGGCTCATGGAGGAGCAGCTGGGCCGCAAGATCCAGCAGGACACGGGCCCCAAGACGCTCGGTCACGACTCTGCCGAGGACGCGCGGGCTGCCGGCGAACTGGTGCTTTGGAAGGTCAAGCACGATTGGCGGGAGAAGCGGAAAAATGGTTGGATTTTCCATGGTGATTTTCTGACCCCCCTGCGCCGGCCTGGCAAGGATGACAAGCTAACCAAGGGCCACCATGAGGACAGACGGGGATGCCACTGAGGGTCCTCGGCTTGAGGGGCCCGCGTGCCTCTCCACGGGAGGGGAAGAGACTTCGGAGCACGTCCGTGAGGGGCCCGGCAGGGATGGCAAGCTGACCGAGGACTTCATTGAGGACGGACAGGGACGCGCCTGAGGGTCCTTGTATGGTGGCGTGCCGCTTTACGGGAGGAGCAGAGACTTCGGAGGGGCAACTGGATGTCAGGATTTACGAGCCTAATCAGAGGCAGTGTGACGGGATTCGACAGTGAGCAACTAGGCTCCGGAGACAAGCTAGAGGCTGACAATAAGTAGAGGTCTCGATAAGCAGACGTCTTCGATAGTACGCACGTCGTCGTAGCCTTGGAAGTCAGGCCAATAAGATGAGAATTTACGAATCGTTCACATGAGCCGTGAGTTATAAGTACATGCTCGCTCGATGCATCATCAGCGATAGAGGCGTCGAAAATTGCTCCCTCCGGACCTTCAGCCGTCCTCAAGCCCTGCCCACGGACAACAGGAACTGGCTACCGCCGCCCTTTCCGCCGCCGGGCAGGTATGCCACGTTGGGGTTCGATGACAAGGCCTGCGCAATCTCCCTGGCTGCCTCGATTTTGCGAATCAGGATCAGGCCATCTCCAGCCTTGGAAATGGCCTTGCTGATGGTCTCCGCACTCTCGGCCTCGCCCTCTGCGCGGATGACGTTGGCCTGGCGCTCTTGCTCGGCGCGCTCGACGATGAAGCGGGCGCGCTCAGCGTCCTGCTGCGCAATCTGCTTCTGCTCGACGGCCTTTGTGAACTCGCGGCCAAAGGTCATGTGGGTAATGGACACGTCCTCGAGGGCAATGTTGAACTCTGCGGCGCGACGGGTGAGGTCGCTGCGGATGCGCTGGGAGACGGCCTCTCGCTGGGTGATGAGCTCGGCGGCGTCGAACTGGGCGACAATGGCCTTGAGGACTTCGTTGCCGATGGAGGGGAGAACTCGCTCATCGTAGTCGACGCCGAGGTTCTTGATAGATGTTAGTTTACGTTTGACGCCAAGGCTCGGCAAAGAGGAGCGAGGACTGACTTGGTAAATCTTGGGCAGAGCCTTGACGTTGGGGCGGTGCAGCACTCTCAGCGTCAAGCTGACCATCTGCAAGTCCTTGCTGCCCGTCGTCGTGGCAATGTTCCTCGGCTTGGTCCGCACATCGAAAATGACGCTCCGCTGCAGCCACGGAATGAGAAAATGGGTCCCCTCGTTGATGACATCCTCCTTGACACCGGATAGCCTGTCGAAGATGACGGCCCTGGTGCCGCCTTTGACGTCGAAGATGGACTGGCTCAGCAGAAAGTAGCCCGCCGAGGCCGGGATGCCCAGGCGGTACACCAAGTTGAGCGCTCTCGTCGCGTTGGCCATTGTTGCGCGCTCGTGCTCAGGGAGAGCGTCCTAGGGTTGCAGTTTTGCGAGGCTGCGGGAAAGTCGAGGTTGGTGTAGCTTAGCTTTCGAGCATCGAGGTTGATTTTCGGGGAATGGAGTGAGCCGATTAGGTAAGCCCGCCCGAAGCACCTGGTCAGCGGGTTTTCCTACTCGCTGAAGAGCGACCGCAGCCCACCATCACCACGCTCCCTCTCCCTCCTTCTCTCCCGGTATCGAGGGAACCAACGACTCGCAATCCTTGAATCAGCCACGATGAGACCCACGCAGGTTCTGTACGGCGGCGAGCCCAATGGCAAGGTCGGCCAGTACGTTTGACCCTTGCTCCCGGGAAGCCGAGGCTCCGCGCGATGCGGCTTGTTTGCGACAAACCGACTGCAGGATGCGGCTCGATCTTGCGTCTCAAGTGTGAGAAGCAGAGGCTGACGTATGCTGCTACAGCTGGCTCGGCGACTGGGGATCCTTTGGTGAGTGCTCTCTGGTCGCGCCACAGTCGGTTCGGATCGGTTCGGACCGCGGGACGGGCGTGCCTTGAACCGGCTTCGATGGCAGGCCTTGGTCACCACACGGACACGGCAATGCGAGTGGCCTGTTGGAAGGAGCGAGGCCACGACGACGTCCCTCCGGTCAAAGCTGCGATAGGACGCGATACTAACGGGCTGGCTGCAGGCGGTGCCAAGCAAAAGGGCATTATCCACTACGGCGTCTCGGCCAACCGACAAAACATCATGGCCGGTGTGGGCCACGACGCAATCTTCAACACCTTCCGCCGCACCAAGGCGCAGCTCTTTTACTGGCTGCCCGCCGTGGCCGCCGGCTACTACATCATGAACTGGGCGACGGAGCGGTAGGACACGGCCTCGCAGCAGGCAAGGGAACATGTGGCGCTGACACTTCACGCAGCAACGAGTACCTGAACTCCAAGGCCGGCCGGGCCGAGTTTGCGGGCCAGGAGTAGGGCAGTCTCACGCGCATGGCGGAATAAAATGGTCTCCGGGCCCGTGTACATCAACTTGTTCAACGTCGTCTTTGCCTAGACCGGAGGAAAAGCAATAGACATTGTCTGCCCTCGAACAACGCCGATACTGTAGGCCCAAGCCCAGCGAATCCAAGCCCAGTTTGCCTCTGTAATTCCAGTTGGGCCGGCCCGACGCGGCTGGCACCGGCCCGGAGCAGCATTTGTGTGCCACGATGCGAATCACGGAGTATTCCTACGGTATCAATTTTCCCCAATTATAGTCATGCTTCAACTGCAGGATGCTTCCCCCTCGTACAGCCCGTTTAAAAAGTGCTATCGTGGATGGGCATTTAAATTCTGTTGACTGCTCCGTCTGTCGACGACGGATTTGGATCACGTGACTCGCAATACCCAGCGGAGCGGCGCCACAAGACGCCCCCTCGGCGGGTAAAAAAAAAAAGACTTGGATTTTCCGGGAGAAAAAAAAAAGTTGGATTGCGACCACCAATACCAGCATCCCACCATTGGCCCTGCCGAGTCCCTCAATTCCCTTCCGCCCTTCCTCGGAACCGCCTCCTATTCCCACCAACCTCCACACACAACACGCAGGCTCGCGACGCAGAAACCGCCTCGCAACCGCCGCCATGGCCGCCGAGAGACCCGACAAGAAGGAGAAGAAGGAGAAGAAGGAGAAGCGCAGCGACGAGTCGGGCGTGAGCAAGGCCAAGAAGGATAAGAAGGATAAAAAGGACAAAAAGGACAAGCTGGCGGCTGCCGTCGCGGGCACGCTGCAGCAGGACCCCCCCGCGCCGCTGCTGGCAAAGGCCAACGCCGATGACGATACCGATATGGAGGGCCGGGGCAAGCAGGACGCGGCACCCCTGGAGAGGACCATTGTGCCCTTTGCGGTGCCCGTGGCGGATGAAAAGGGCATGAAAAAGGTCTACAAGACTATCCGGAAAGGTTTGTCGTCTTCCCTCGTCCCCACAAAGCACGGCGAAACCACCGCGTCAGATGAAGACATGGGACGATGAACGCCAGGCCAACTGACCTTTGCAGCCGCCAAAAACGGCACCCTCAAGCGCGGCGTCAAGGAGGTCGTCAAGGCCCTTCGCAAATCCCCCCCCTCGGCCCCCGGCTACACCTCGTTCCCCGGCCTCGTCGTCATCGCCGGTGACATCTCCCCGCAAGACGTCATCTCCCACCTGCCCGTCTTGTGCGAGGACCACAACGTGCCCTTCATCTTCGTCACCTCGCGTGCCGAGCTCGGCGCCTCGGCAAAGACCAAGCGGCCCACCAGCGTCGTCATGATCATGGAGAAGCCCGAGGGCAAGAAGCAGAAGCAGGAAAAGGACGCCGCCAAGGACAAGGACGCCGAGGGCGAGGGCGAGGAGGCCTTTGCCGAGTCGTACGCCTCGCTCGTCAAGTACGTGCAAAAGGAGTACACTAGGCAAGCCTTCTGGGCCAAGGGCGAGTCAAAGGCATGAACGCGGACGACCTGTCGTGGGGGTGGGAAGAGGGGGTATGAGCAGGATGGTGTTTGCGTTGAATGGTGGTTCTGGTCTGGATTGCTCAAACCAAGCTCGACTTGACTAGCAGGGCCAAATATCTGGGCACGGCGGCGTTTAGGCACATACTGCATTGATGAATTGGAACTGGCTTTTTTTTTCAACCGTCACCTGAAGGTACCATCAGTCACGGCAGCATCAACTGTCAATACACTGGATGGGCACAAAGGTATGACGGCAAGGTCAATCAATTACGACCACACCAACTAGGCTTTACAAACGCATCGCGCAAGAGCCACGCTTTGTAATCCATCGTTTGTTCAGGAAGCATCCGCAGGAATGGCCGGGCCCGCGGGAGCATGCCCGGGTGGTAGACAGTTCCTGTGAAGACGAAGCCGACGCGCAGGAACCTCGTCAACCCATGACGTTCGTGCTCATACTCGAGGCGTTTAGTCAAAAGGGTTGGTGCGAGTCCCCCACCAGGTGAGGAACATAGACAGGCCAATCGTCTCGCAGAGCTTAGCGGCGACGCTGACACCAACGGTGTCGAGCGGCCTCTTTTCAGTGAAGAGCTGGGCGAGATACTAACATGGGAAAATGTCTGGTCAGTAACAGTTTTTTCACATCATTTACAAACCCCCGGCGCCCGGATCAACCGACAATGCAGGCGACGTGTCAAGAGGAAGAGGATTGGGGATAGAGGAAGGAATGTACGCACGGTGGGGGCGGTTGTGGCAGCGAAGATGAGGGCACCGAGGTAGGCGGCGCCCTTGTAGCTCAGGGTGCCTGTGGCGTTGATGAGGGCGCCAACGCTGTAGCTCTGCAGGGCAGAGCCGACAAACGACGTGCCCCAAGCGACAGCGGCGCCGCTGGCCTCTTTGGAGCGGATAAACTCCTCCTTGGTGTTGGCCTGCTTGGCCCGCTGGTACGTCTGGCCGAAGATGGGGGAGAGGACGGCGAGTTCGATGCCGTGGTTGAAGGCGGTGCCGAGGGCAATGGCCGACGGCTTCACGGGGGGGAGGTCTGGAAGGAGATGTTAGCACGACATTGTCTTCGTGGTAGGTCGACTTGGACTCAATCGCGAGGCGAGCTTGGGTAGTTCATCTCATCCGTCTCGCGGAAGACGATGGAAGATGGGAAACTCGGCTCGACGGAAGGGGGGTTGGCAGAAACGAGAGCGGGAGCGGGGAAGCTGGAGCTTACAATGCAGAGACATGTTGGCTGTCGGTGGGTGAGAAGGCGATGAGGATGAGTCTGGGTCTCTGATCAAGAGAAGAGAGCAAGGGCTTCTTTTGTTGCAGTCAGCAAATACGATGGCAACAACGGTGTGTGATGATGATGATGATGCAAGGTCCAAGTCGGAGCTCAGCCAAGGAAGGACCCAGAATCACTACGTAACGGCGGACAAGTCTGGGGTACCTGCCTCGCCTGACCTTTTGAGAGGGGGGGGGAACCGGACCACCTCCTCCTTCACTGATGTACAAAGTACACAGCACCAGCTCCGTACCATCCCTCAGGATCTCGATCGGCCCAGTTAAGACACGCAGCAAAATCCTTCCCCCCCCCTGCCGTTTTTCACTGGTCATCGTCCCCGAGGGGCGATGATGTCACCACTCGGGCTTGGACCCATACTGCCGGATTGGGCGGACGTGAACAAGGTACCATCTCTCCGAGTGCCAGGTACCTACCTAGGTAAGAACCAACAGCATACATACATACATTCAACTACATACATAAGTGGGCGGCCCACATTAAGTAAACCACTGCAGTTAGAGTAGGATGGAATAAAAACACTAATGTTATCCCCTACGTGCCTTGACCTCAGCCCGTATGTATGTCTTTATGCCGTCCTCTGCCTCACGCTATACATGGCAACCGCCAAGCAAGCCGCTATAGCATCTGCCTCTTGTGCAACTTGGTTATTTCCATGGGAAGTCCAAACGCGGCATGCGCCGCGCCTACATGGCCTTTGTCTGGCTGCTTGTCCAGCACACCAAACAATAACCTCGTCCTGAGCAAATTCTTCTCCACCGGCTCGGCCCCCAGCGACGAGCGCGAGGTGAGGCGGCCCAAGGTGGTTTGCGAGTCGTGACCAGGGTGTTATAGAAACTCGTATCTTGGGCCACGCCGTTGAGGTGCAACGCTCTCAGGCCGACCAGCACGCCAAAGCTGGCGGCCAACACGGCAAGACCATTGGCGAGCAAGAGGTTGAATTGCTGGTACTGCCAACGGTTCATTACCAAACTGATATTGACAGTGGCTGCGGTACCGTTTTGGGCCCTAGGCAAAGCGTATAAATCACGTGCAGACGCTTCGGGCAAGATGGGCTGCTTACCAGAAGCGACGGTCGCTAAACAGACTCAGAGTTATGTTCCTCGATAACTCCTCGATGAGCTCGGCCGGCGACAGGTTGCGATTGAGGGCCCGGTCCTGCGGCGGGATCAGTGGCGGAGGTGGGGAGGTATGGTGGTCCACGGATCGCTGGCCCTTTGCGATGTGTCGACAAGACCGATGAGAGCTGTGTCCATAGTTCGAGTGCGCGAACTGACAATCTTATAGTGTGGATACAGGTCCATCCGCCCGCGCCCATGTAAGACTTGACACCAATCACGCCGTTAAGTAGGTTTGCGATTGCTTGCGCTACCTGGATATAGTTTTGGTGGTTGCCGGGTACAAGTACGCCCCAGTCGACTGCCTTCCAGCCGAATGTGTACGGATGCTGGATGACCTGGCTGTTGCCGTTTGATCGAAAGGTGATGGTATAGCTCGTGTTTTGGAGCGAGCAGACGAGCCGGTCCTGGTCGAGCCGAGCCAGGATGGGGTGCTGTGGAGAAGAAAGGTTGTTATCATACCGTCTGTTGTAGGGGCAGTCCTTGGCTCCCACAACGCACTCGGAAACAAATCCTGTATAGTTTAGCTTGGTTAGGTTGAACGGGTAGCTGCCTAGGCCCAGGTATGCCAAGTCCGGGGTAAAGGCGACAAAGGATGCGAGGCCGGCCATGTTCCCCGAGATTGCCTTGTTAGTCTCGTTCCACACGTTGTCGATGATATGTAGCGTGTCTTCCGGTGGCCCTGTTGCACTTTAGAGACGGGCCATCAAACCGGAGCGTGTACGTCGAGTTGGGGGGCAGGTCCGCCGCCGCCATTGGCTGTACCTTGGCCGACGAAGCCGTGGCAGCGACTGTTCTGGCGAGCAGAGGCGACACGTTGCCCGACAGGCCGCCAAAATCGTAGGCGGGGGTGTTGCTAAAGTGTCGAGAGCTGGCACGACGCCGTCCTCGAGCGTGGCATTCCCCGTCGATGGAACGACGACCAGATTCGAGGGCGTGATCAAGGCCGAGAGCGGGATTGTCCTGTATATATCAGTCTGGTTTTGTGCTTTGATTTCCTTGTTCCGTCTGTCTCTCACCAGACCAGGGCGGCAAGCAGGGCGGCAAGCTTCGCCTCCTTGAGGAACTCGCCGCAACCAAACGAAAGCAGATTGTCGGTGGCACCGTATATGGCGTTGAGAGTGGCCAGCGAGTAAGGCTGCTGGCGGAAGTTTGTCCACACATGCTGCTTGTACGCGACGGCGATGGCGCTCGCAAGTAGCGTCTTGGTGAGGAAGGCCAGGGCCAGCCCATAGCGACGAATCCACTCCTGGCTCATGCTGGGAGAGCCCAAGGAAGGATCCGTGCTTACCGAGGCCGAGTCAAGCACAAGGTAAAAGAGGTGGTGGGCCACGGCACAGCAGATGCCCAGTCCCCAGGCCCCGAGCATCTTGGCTCGTGCCCGCCAGCGCCCAGGCCGTTGCGCCGTCCATTTCGTCTGCGGCCCAGCATCGTCGGGCTCGGCGGCCAGGTCCTGGCTGGCGGGGAGCTGAGTGTATGCCACGGGCTTGCGCGGGACAGGTTTGCGCGGGACGGGTTTGCGAGCCCATTGACCCCGTGGCGGACTGCTGTCTAGGCGGGGAGAGGCAACCAGGGGAGCCAACTATGCTGTATAGAGAGGTTCGACGAGGGCGGTTGCTGGCTGCGTTGTTCGTGAAACTGCAGCACGTATAAGATGCCCGTTACACCCACGGCCTTGGAGGGCAATGTCAGGGCAAAGACATGTCCCTCCATGCCCATTGGCCGGTCGAGTGAGGCTTCGGTCGCCAAGAAGAGGCGCCGACTAGTGGTCGAGCTGCATCGCCGTGTCCGCATGGGACAAGCCACACATCGTAGGAGAACGGCTGATGGTGGATGAACTAGCTGTTCTCATGTCTCCTTTCGCGGCTTGCGGTTATTTTTGGAGGCCGTCGTGACTTGCGGCTGAGTTTATCTGCAGGGCGCCACTATGTATGCACAAGCAAGCCGCCATGTTATGTATGACTGCTTGGCTGCACCTCCATGTACAGAGTACAGAGTACGGATACTCTATACTTTCTACCACGAACCCGCAATGCCTGTGACCCAAGTACCGCCGTCTTCCTGGGGACAGCTTGTTGGCCCAACCTCCTCGCACTTCTTCTTGTTGCTTGTTTTGATCCAGTCGCCGTCTCCACCACGGTCTGCCTGCGGTACTGTGCATGGCACCCGCTGCCGTTGCCTGGAGCTTGTCGCGACGAGACAATGACGTTATCGTGAACCATGGCGTGCCTCTGCGGGCACATCCACTCCTGGTCGACGAGCTTCTTCTCCCTTGGCAGAGGGCCGTCAGCAACACACACAACAGTCAGCGTGTCCTCGGCCCAACGACCGGCTTGCACCCCCGTGCAAAGCCCGCCTTGTTGCTTGCTTCTTCTATTCTGTACATGGCAGCTCGATAACATTGTGAGAGGGCAGGCCATCTGCACCCCCCCCGAAACTCTTGCTTCTCTCGTCGTCCCCGTCGTCTCTGGTCAAGCCCGCCTGCGCCGCCTAGTCCTTGCTCGCTCCCCTTCCCTCGTGCTATGAAACAACAGGAGACAGCTTACAGAAAAACGCCGCCTGGTTTGCTAATGCCTTTCTTCTTCTTTTTTTCTTCTGCGTCTTTTATCATCTCGTCCGTGTGCATCAGGCCATGTGCTGTCCGTCCTCGCCGCCGCGCAGTGCCAAAAGTGCCCTCACGTCGTGGACATACTGCAGGCCCTCGAGCAGAGGCACCAGGTGCATCAGGTCGTTGTCCGTCGGGTCGTTGATCCAGCCCTGGATGGGAATCGCATTATCTGCCAGGAAAGGTTAGCACACGTTCGCGTCGCCAGGGTCGGTGCGGCTCAAGGCCGCGAATGCCGGTACACTTGCCTTGGTGGAACAGATAGCTCAGTGGGCTATTATCGAGAATCATCACCTTGCTCAGGTCCGGCTCCACAGAGCTCAGGTCCTTGATGTAAGCTCCCTGTCGATATGTGCAGTGCTGGCGGTAGTACCGGGCCGAGAAGAACTTGCGCTCCGATTCCAGCCAGTCGATTACGGGATCGGCGTACTCTTGCACCGACGCCGTGAATATGACCAGGTTGAACCACTTGCACACGCGTCGCAGAAACTCGTCGCAATACGGACGCTTGTTCACCCAGTAAAGGATTGGGTGCTGCGCCGCGCCGCCTGCGCCGCTGCCCATGCCCAGCGAGGCCGTGTTGAGCCGGACCTCGACCATGTGCCCGGTGCTCATCCTACCGCCCTTTGACATGCTGTGTATCAGCGTCTCGTCCAGGTCCAGGATCAGAGTCTTCTGCTGCTTTAGCGGCACTTCAAAGTTGAGGTATGACGGCTGCCGCCGAGGTATCAGAGGTCGCGGCGGCGCCGGGGTCTTTGGGTACCTTGTTAGGGCGGCAATGGGCGACGTTGGCGACTTGAGTTGCGCCGACAGGTCCTCTTCGCTGGCCTTGGTCCGCGCCACGGCTGAAATGGCCCGCCGGTGCTTGCGCTGTCCCACTCCGCTGTCGTGCTGCAGCTTGATCCGGATGGACCTGCGTCCCGAACCGAGCTCTTCCGCCGAGGCGGGAGATCCTTCGGACTTGTTGTGTTCACCCTTGCCCCCCTTGAGCTCCTCGGCCTCGGACTCGGAGGATGCGCCCGAGGTGGTGGAGGACCCCGACGACGACGAAGACGAAAAAGCCGGCCGATGGGCGTGGCCTCGGTGGCGCCAGCCTGACGCTTGCGAGCGAGGCTGCGCCGCCGCCGCATATTCGCCACGCCCGCCCCTGCGGACACCAAAAAGTTTTTTGAGCTGCAAAAAGGGCGCAAAGTTACCCTCGTCGTCGTAGAGGCAGGCCATTAGGTAGACGCCCGGAGAGGCAAGCGTGGCGAGGATCCATCGGATGGGACTGACGATGCTGGCCGCGAGGTTGCGCGGGAAAGCATGCCACCACCTGGCACGGCAGTTGTCGTCCTGCTTGCTCTTCTCCAGCAACGTCGAGGTTTCAGTGGCAGCCGCCTTTTCCTTCTCGGCGCCGTGCGTGTCGTCAAAGGAGCCATTGGCGGGGTGGCCCGCTTGGTCGTGGGCGTCGTCACCGTCGGCCTTGCCGTCCTGCGACTTTTCATCGGAGCCGAGATCAGCCTCGGCGGAGCTGAGGCCGTTGAATCGGGGTTGGGTAGGGGACGACGGGGGCGAGACGCGCGAGGTGATGATGTTGAGGGAGTTCATCTTGACAACGGCCGGCACTCCATGAGGCATGCAAGACTTGGCAGGCGGTTGGGACGCTGGGCTCGAGCCGGACTTGTCAGAGAGGTGGCGAGGGCGCGCGAGTCTGGGCACACGACGCGACGGCAACCAAAGCCGAGGATATAGCCTCCTCCACCCCTCCCCCGTTGGGGAGATGATGTCCAAGAGTCGCTCGCGCCTCTCGAGGGAATTGGTGATGAGGAACGGGGCGGGCGACTCGAGGCGTGTGTTTTTGTTGATTTTCGGGCAACGAGGCCAGCGGGACACGCTTGTTCGTCAGCCTTGTCGAGGGCACGGCTTTGTGTTGGGTCGTGATGACTGATGGAGAAGTTGGACGGCGGGAGTGGCAGGGTTTGAGCGACTCAATGGAACTCCATCAGATCACCAGACGAGGTGGTGCTGCTGACAGCGCGCCTAGGCAGGGAGCCGGTGCACGCTGCGCTGCAGTGCGCCTCGGGAACGCCCCAGAGGGCGGGTGGGCGGGCGACTCCGGGGGGGCCAATGGGGCCAATGGGGGGGTGCCGAGGAAACCCCGCGGCGGGCCAGTAGTCGCCTCGTGCCTGAAGACGGCGCTGCGGCACTTTCAGGGTTATGTAATCGCCCTGTATCGTACCCGAGTCCGCCAAGGATAAGGATACGAGGCGCTGAAGGCACGGCACGTGGTCGCCTGCATCTCTGGCGGTCTGGCAGCTCCTCGTCAGTCTCGGTTCGATGCTTCGAGCATGCAAGATGGGCAAATCAACAGAAATCAATATATATATAGTGCTCGGCGCTCGGCACAGCCTGTGGGCATCGCTGTCTTGCAGGCGGATGCCAGTGCCTGCCTCTGCATCATGCTTCACGCCTCGTTCAGCTCTTGAGTAGCCCGGCCGTGTGCCTCGTAACAGGAACGCAGGGGGCCTGGCTTCGCGGCGCCTGCGATATGGACTCGGTACACGATCCCATCTCAAGTGCATACAAGCACATGGAGTATCGCGGCTGAGAGACCCTTGAAGCAGGAGGTCAAGGGACAAAGGGCTGAGGTTCCGCCTGTCTTGTATCCGTAGGCGGCATAATAACGCGACCCCCCCCCCAGCATGTCACTGAGGGGCACATGGGGGCAGTACAGGGTACTTTGATGCCCAAAGGGCTGGTGGGAACCCCACGAACTACCACCAAGCCATTTGAGTCACAGGCACATTGCCATCAACTCAAATCTTCAAACTTCAGATCTGGACCAAAAGCTTGCCCACTGCCATTTTCTCTTCAAGCGACGGCCTTTTTCGATTTCTGACCCAGCCCTAGCTGCCTCAACTCGCATCGGCACACCCATCCTCGCCCCCGAGATTTGGCGGGACGTCGGCTCTGATCCCTTGGACAAATTTTCCGAGCATCACCGTCCACTATCAAGCTCGCCCGAACTGCGGAGCTGCGCACACCATGCCCTCGCTGACCGCGGGCTACGCGTCCGACCTTGAAAAGTACCTCAAGTCTCTCAAGGGCCAGCCATTGGCTGCGTCTACCGAGAACCTCATATCGTGCGTCGTGTCCGGCCTCGGGCGCATTCATGGCACTAATCAACCATTACTTGGCAGTCTCTTAAAGCGAAGACAGATCCGGGGCTCCGAGCCCTGCGCAGTCGCAACCGCCCATATTCTCCTCCAGGTCGTCGCTAGGTCCAAGTGGGAAGACGTCGACGGTCTCCTCGAAAATGTCAGCGCCACGGGCCGTCGATTGGTCGAGGCCCAGCCCAAAGAGCTCGTCGTCGCCAACATTGTGCGGCGAGTTCTCGCCCTTATCCGGGACGAGGCCGCCGAGGACCGCAACGAGCCGTCGAGCGAGACCCAAAGCGAGGCCCTCATGACCCCAACCGACCCTGCCATGTCATACAACTGGCCGCTCTCGACGTTTGCGAAGCAAGATTCAGCCGGCGACTACATCTCCAGCAGCCAGGCGCACCAGCAGCCCCCACGACCGGGCCCTATCTCTTCTTACAGCTCCGTCAACGTGCCCAAGTCGCTATTTCACCTGCTCTCGGCGTCACCTACGGATGGCTTCACATCCATGACTCCGCCTTTCCGAAACTCGGGCACGTCGACGCCCACCGGCAAAGGTGCTCACGCCCATAACCAGGTTCAGGCCTTGCGCTCAGAAGTGATTGACGGCATCGAGGAAATCAAGGACGAGATCAGCCAAGTGGACGACCAGATTGCAGCCTCGGCCGAGGTGCAGATTCACCCCGGGGATTACGTTCTCGTGCACCAGCCCTCACCCACGGTGGAGCGCTTCATTCTCCGCGCGGCACTCAAGCGCAGGTTTACGGTGCTGATTGCGCCCGAGGCGCCGCGAAGAGGAGTCGATGACGACACGCAAGTCACGGCGTTCCGGAAGAAGCTGTCGGCAGTGGGCATCACGGCAATCTGCGTCAAGAACGCGGCACTGATGGCCTACATGTCGCGCGTGGACAAGGTGATTCTGGGCGCCCGGGCAGTCTTGGCCAACGGCGGCATCGTGACGGACGCTGGGGCGGCGGGCATTGCGCGAGCGGCCCAGGACATGGGCAGCGGGGTCGTGGTGCTGGCCGGGGTGTACAAGCTCAGTCCGGAGAACTCCTTTGACGAGGCATCCCTGATTGAGTGGGGAGACTCGGCGACGTATGTGAGCTTTGCCGACGGGGCGCTGGTGAATGGTGCCGAGGTCCAGACCCCGGTGACGGAGCTTGTGCCGTCGGAGCTCATTGACACATACATTACGAACCTGTAAGTTGGAGGGGAAGGCTGACTCGTTTCCGGTGTTTGGGGCGGTGGCTGACACACGGCCTTCTTGCTAGGGGAACTCATTCGCGGGATCACCTGGCCAGCTTGATTGCGGACCACTACAAACAAGAAGATGCCGACTTTCACCTCTGGAGCACGGGCGATCAATGACGCTCCCGCTGACGGCCTCGCAGGTCTCTCGCACACTCGGTCGCACAGCATGGGTCACAGTGGCATTTGCGCCTTGGATGCGACTGGCTCGGGATCCGGCCACTCGGGCGGCTCCGCGTGCCCTGATGTTCTGTTAGCGGCCGCGTCAGCACTCGCAAGCCTTGGGTCGTTGGTGTCTTCTAGGCTTCCATCCTCTGCCCAAGCCGGCATCGACCACTGCTGCGGCTCCCCCCAACATTGCTGGCAGGGGTTGTTGGAGGCCGCCGGTTTTCGGACCTAACATGGAAGTTCTTGCGTAACCCACCAGGCCGGAGATGTGGCCGGGAAGGGCAAGGATTGACTTGGGCAAGCAAAGGAGACGTCATGACGTTGGGAGGTTCTTTTTGTTGTCGAGGCCATGAAAGAAAGGAAACGAGTCTTTCCTTTCTGCTGTGGGCATATCCGTACGGATGCTTCGTACCTAGGTATCTAGATGAAGTCTGCCTGTCTCGGAGCCTTGGCCCAGCTGGCCTCTAAGCCACTGCCTACCTACTACCTAGGTACTGTACTGTGTGTAGGTACAAAGTGCTAATGGGTAGGTATCCAGAAAAGTCGTCTGTGGCTGGTTGCCGTTTTAGGGGGCTTCAGCGTCCAGTTGGTG
>JAPEBW010001370.1:0-25349 GCA_027405785.1 Ophiocordyceps robertsii | reverse complement strand
TTGCTATAGTAGCGAGACGCCTCCTAAGCGGGGATATTGCGATAACGTTTAATATAGCGGCACGACCTTATTAGTAAAACTAAGACTAAGTAAAGAGCGTCTTTAAGCTAAAGGTAGCGATAGCGCGTAAGGCCTATATAGTAATTACGAAGAATATCTTAATAAGGGTCTTTAAGATAGATAAAGCGCTTTTAATTAAGGAGATCGCTAATATTAATAAAGTAAAAGTTATATAGGTATAAGTAATATGCTTTTAAACTAAGACTTTAATAGCTATAACTTTTATTATTAGTATAAGTAGCTTAGCGGAGGCTAATAAGCTATATAATATAGGCTTATTTTTAAAGGCTTAGAAATTTTAATATAAGCTATATAATAAGTTAGTTAAACTTACTTAGTGCTATAACTACTATAAATATAAGTATATTACTAAACGTTATACCTTAATATAGCTTTACGCTTACTATAAAAGGACTTTATATATAGGCGGTAAGGATAAGTACTATATAAAGAAAAGCGAAATCCCTTATAACTATATATCTTATAGCGGGCAGCACTTAGTATAGTCCCGCACTTATCTTATAGCGGTAAAAGCTTAGGATAAAGTAAAGGACGACTACTTAAACCGCTTATAACGCTTTATTAGTACTTATAGCTAGCTAGACCTTTAAATCCCCCTTCCTTTTATAAAGGACTAAAGGCCTACTTTATTATAAGCGCGGAAACGCCTTAAGCGGCCGAGAAAAAATAAGCAGACGCCGTTAGCACCGCTAGCTAAGGTATAAGTAGTAAGTATTAACCTAAGTAATATTAAACGATATATAAGGCAATAAAGCGCGTCGCTCCTAACTTAAGCTATTACCTTATCTTAAACGATAAACTTTACCTTAACCCCTTATATATAAAATTAAAGGTCCTCTATTAAAATATATAGAAAAAACATAAGCTAGTATAACTAGCCTTTAGCTACCGCGCTAAGTATAACGTAATAGCGCTTTAAGAAATAGAGAAAATATAAGGCTTTAAGGCCTTATCTTTAAGGGGCGCACTATACCGGCTAGTTTATAAGGAGGGCTATAACGCGATATATATTTATAAAAGATACGATATAAGGATATAGATATTATAAACTAAATATAACTAAGGGGAGATAACCTTTAGTAATAACACGAGGCTAAGGTCCTTATACTTACTACTAAAAGGGATTTAGACGGGCTTAGCTAAGGCCTTAAGAGAGGTTAATAGCTAAGGCCCGCTAGTTTTAATAAGGGACTTTAATATCTATTACCCGCTATAAGACGCTTATAACCGGACTTTTAATAAGGTAAAATAGTTTATTAAAGAGGCCGCGCAGCTCCGGCTTAAACTAGCTATACTAAGGGGGGAATATATACGTTTCTTTTATAAGTATAAAGATAGCACGATCGATCTTATATAAGCTATAATAAAAACGGCCGCATAGTTTATTAGCTTAGACTTAGACTTTATAAAGTCCGACTATATCCTATAAGTAGTCTTATTTAAAATAGGTTTTAAGCTAAAAAAGGTATTAATAACGCTAAGGTAAAAGGAGGCGGAAAAGAAAAAGGTTAAGGCGGAAACCTTATCTTAGCTTAGGATATAATAGCCTACGCTCTATAGCTTATAAGAGATCGATATAAAAATAAATAGCTTATATAACGATCTTAATAAAATCGCCTACGCGATAGTCCTATACCGGAAGTAAGCGATCTTAAGGGGCAATATATAGTTTACTTTAAAAGTAGCTTAAGCTACTTAAGCTATAAAAAGGGCTTAAAGATACTATAAAGAATATAAGACTTAAGTAAACTAAAAAGCGCTATAAAAAGCGGCTACGGCTTAAAAGTAAGCTATATATAATATAAGATAATAATACTAAAAAGACTTCCTTAAGAAGATTAGCGCTAATAATACTAAGCTATAAAACGTTAAATAGTAAGCGTATCTATATAGTAAGCTACTCTTAAACTTAGCGTACTTATTACTATTAACTAGTAAGGGCTATAAATACTAACTAACCTCCGACTTTAAAGAGAAAGCTTAACTTTTAGTAAAGCGCTTTTTTTTAGCTAAAGCTATAACGCTTTTAAGACCTCCTTAGCGCGCGGCTAAAAAGGAGCTTATTATAAAACGGTATATTAACCTTATAGATATATCTTAAGTAATAAGCAAAATAGCGAGTTAAAAGGCGGTAGGCTTAGATAAGGTCCCCCTTAGCTTCCTTAAGCTTTATAGCTTAGCGCTCTTAGCCCGGCTAGCGATAATCTTTACGGCCTATATAAAGATATCGTACTTTCCGACTTAGTTCCGGTCCGCGAATATAGTAGTGCTAAGAAAACTAAGGAAGAAACTTAAGGTATACTATACTACTAAGGGGTAAAGACTTATTTCCCTCTTACTAATAATAAGTAAGATCTTAAAGTAGATCTTAGCTTAAAGACTTACGACTATAGTAAAAGTAAACGGGGTCTTACTTAAAGGATAGTTTAAGAATAAAAAGGAGAGGTCTATAAAAGCGGCAATACTTTAAGTAACGGAACTAATATATATAACGTAAGTTAAAAAAGGGATTATATCGTTCCTTTAACTTAATATTAAAAGGGCCTTTAATATAGTTAACTATAAGAAACTCTTAAAAGAACTTACCTTTTAAGGCTACTTTAAGTAGTTTATAAAGCTAGCCTATAGCTTTATAAATAAGCGCTACTTAACCCTTTATTTCGATAGAAAAAAAGCTATATTAGTTTTAATTATTACTAAGGTCTTTTAAAGCTTACTACTATCCTTAATCTTATTCCTTTACTATATAATACCCCTTTATAAAAGATTAAAAAAGCTAAAAGGAGTTTATATTATTAGTTTCGCTAATAATATAAATATCCTTAGCGTAGGCCTTAAGGAGGGATCGATAATAGCGCGGCTTAAAGCGGCTTAAGAGGTATACGCTATATAAGTAAAAAAGTTGGCGGTAAACTTTAAACCTTTAAAGAGCGAGCTTATCTACTTTATAAGAAGATATAAGGCAATTATAACCCTTATTTGCCTTATAGCCGCTATAATAGTGCTAGTTTAAGACGCTAGGCTCTTAAAGGTATAAGTAGACTATAAGCTTAAGTAAAAAGCATACCTTAATAAGCTACGCGCTAAGCTAAAAAGGCAGAACCTAGCCTTTATAAAGCTTATAGCGTTTATATAAAGATATACCTTACTTAAGGCTTAAGAAGTTTATAGTAAAGTCGTTTAGTCCTTTATATTATACGCTATAATTATGTTTTATAAGATAACCTTAGCGGACGGAAGGCCCCGCGGGATAGCTATAAAGCTAGTATAGGATTAAACCGCCTACCTTTAAATAGTTGCGGGGGCCTACCGGGCTACCTTAGTTTACTAGTTCGAAGCTAAAACTTAAGTCCCGCTAATTAACCTTTACTTAAACTAAAGAATAGCCGATACCCTTAAAAGGCTAAAGGACTCCGGAATCTTAAACTAAATCTAACGCGCGTCCGTATTAATAGTAAAACTACTTTAGTAATATAAATAATAGCTAAGGCGGCTTATACCCTTAAGGCTACCGCTTATAGAGGTATTAAGGGGGGTATAGTTCTAAGTCGGGTCTAGCGAGCTTTAAAAGAAGAAAATAATAAAGGAAATCTTTTTTAAGGAATAAGCTAAGCGGTAAAGCTTAAAAGAGGAACTTATTAAATAGCGCCGGACTACGCTTTACCTTATAAACCTACCGCCCCGGTTTAATAAAGCTATAGCGCTCGATTAGCATAAAGCGCTACTTAAGTGCCTTAGCTTTATAATTACTTAAATATAAACCGGAGTAATAAGCTTTAAAGACTTCTTATTCCGCTATAACATACTTAAAGTAGTATCGCCTTTTTATAACTACGGGTAATAATAAGATACTATTTACTATATAATAATAAGCTATAAGCTTATTAATAAGATAAGGGGATACTACTATAGCGACTCCGTAATACGGGTAAGGTGCGGGCGAAGCTTTAAAAATAGGAGATAGCGGCTATATTAATAAGATAGTTCTTAAGCTTAAGGCGCTTATAATAATTTAATTTAGTAATACGACTATACTAAGGGGAAGATAAAGTATACGCGGCGGCTTTAGCTATACTTAAGTTAAGAAGGGATATATATTAATTAAATCGCCCCCTTAGCTTAGCTTAAGGGAATTACTTATTAATATAATAAAACGCTATAAAGTATTAAAACGCTAAAAACTCCCCCCCCCCCCTTAAGACCTTATTTAGCTTATAAGGCCCTTATTAAACCTACTTTAAGCTAGCGCCTTAGCTAGCTTCCCCTTTTAGTTCCCCCCCTTAATATTAATCCTTTACTTTAGCTAAAGTCTAAGCTTATTATTATCGTCCCCGGCGCCGCGTTAAGCGCGACTAAGAGCGATAGCGGACTTCCTTATCTAAGGAGTGCTATAAGAACGTCCCGCTTAGCTACGACTATAGGTTAAAGTAATAAGCGCCCTCCCCCTCTTATACCTATAACGACTTAAGGTCGTAGCGGGAGTAGATATAAAAGACGTTATCTTACTAGCAGCTTGCTAAAGCGTTAGCTTCGGGGCCTATAAAGTTCTTAATATTAATATTAAAGGCGGTATAAGGCTAAGCTAAGTAAGGCGACTTAAATAATACTTACTCGATTAAGCGGTATTAAGCGTTATAAGAAAATTAAAAGGGAGAGACCTAGCCTTACTATAAGTAAAAAACTAAAGGTACTTAAGGTTTAAGCTAAGGTCTTTAATATCCCCCTCTTTATTAGCTAGGTTAAGAGCGGGGGCGGCGCGGGCACGCTTTAAAGCGGTAGCTGCGGGGCTATTAGCCTTAAAGACACTGCTCTTAAAAAGGCTATTAACCCGCTTTAGCGTAGCTAAGGGGATATCGCGGCCTATAAATAAGCTAAAGGTAAGCAAGGCGAGAAGCGAAGTAAGGTTATTGTTATAATTACTATTACTACCGCTTTTATAATTAAAAACAATAAAGATAATATCGGAACTAAGTAAAGGGCTAACCTTATCCTTAAGAACCTTAGTTTTAGTCTTAGCCTTATTATTATTACTATTATTATTATCTTAGTCCTCCCCTTCCTTTAGCTTATTATTATTAATATTAAGCTTAAACTCCCTTAAGTCGGACTTATTAATCTTAGTAGCCTTTCCCTTACCCTTACTTTTAAGTACCCCCTTATACTTAAGCTTATAAGCGAGGGCAGCGCGCTTTTAAGCATAGGCCTTAGTAAGAGCCTTAGCTTAAGCCTTTTTCTTAGCCTTAGCCTTAGCTTTAAAGTCCTTTAAAATAATAAGAACTTTAAGGAGCGGGGGCTTAAGTAAGATAAGAGTAGCGTAAGTATATATAAAGTTTAAGTCGGGCAAGCGAGCCTTAAAGGCGATATCCCGGCCCTTATAACCGCTAAAGCTAAGGTAGTTAGCTACTATAAATAGCGCGTTCTTTATACTTTTTAAGTTTTAGGCTATAGCGTAAACGGTTTAGTAAATAATTATAATAGTACTATTAACTTTATTAGCAAGCTTAATATTAGCTTTATAGGCTATATATATATCGTTAACGAAGCGGCTAAAGGTAAAGGTAAGTAGCTTAACGTTTTTATTAAGGGAAGCTAAACCGGAGGGAGCACTAAACGTAAGAGCTTATACTATAGTAGCGCTAGTATATTACTAAAGCTTAATCGCTATAAAGGTAAGCTTTATATATATAAAGCGTTTAATAGGCCGGCCGGATTTATATAACTTCTTTTAAACGGTATAAAGCTTATAAGCTATATCTTCGCTTATAGCAGTAAGCTATAAAGGAGATTAGCTAAGGTATATAAGCGGGTTTAATATAAAGCTACTTACTTAAAAATAAAAATAGTTACCTAAGAAGTATATAATATATACTTTTATAAAGATAGCTAAAAAAGGATTAGTTATATAAACTATGTATATCTATATAGTAAATATAACTTAAATATATATAAGCTTAGTTTTAATAGCCTTAAAAAACTATAAGCATATTATTACTTAATAGATAGCCTATATATATATAATAAGGAATTTTACGCTTAGTATTATAATAAGCCTAGGCCTTTTTATCCTTAGTATCTTTACTTAGTAGCTTAAGGAGTAAACTTATATTAAGGTTAGAAAAAGTAACTTTCTTTTTTAGTATAGTAATAATAAAGAAGATAAATATAATAACGGCGGAATAACGGCTATATAAAAAGGGCGGGGCGGTAAAAAGGCGATAGGCTTATAAGAAAGATAAGCGCGTTTATAGTAAAAAAAGGAGGAGTATAAGCGTATGCGCGCGGTGCGCGGGAGGCTTTATCTTTAAAGCTAAGCGCGAGATTAATAACTAAGCGGCGCGAATAAATAATCGTCCTAATTAAAAATATATATATATAGCAAGGCGCCGAATTCCTATTAGCGGGGACCGCTATAAGCCTACTATTTAAGGTCGCGCTACTTATAAGAAGGGCGCGGGTTAAAATCCCGTTTACCCCTCCCGCCCTTATATTAAGAGGGTAGATAAGGGGGATAAAAGAGGGTTTATTACTTATACCTTAAGCTTAAAGCGCGATACTTTAAACCGCGGGCCGCTTAAGTTAAAGGCGGCCTTAGCTTTACTAAGCCGCGTTAAACTACTTAGTAAGCGGGATATACTTATAGCGGAAGACGTACTCCCTTTTTCTTTATATAAAGTTATAAGACCTTATATAAAGCGGACTAAGCGCGAATAAAAAAAGGTTTTACTTTAAGCACTCCGGTTTTTCCTTTTTATTTATAAATATCGAATTTTTAAAAACCTAGATTAATATTATAAAACGTAAGATATAAGCGCTCCGGCTACTTATATATCGGTATATAAGATATAAGCATATAAACGATAATTAACGTCCTAACCCCTAACTAAGGCCGGGGCGAGACTTTTTAGTAGTGCGGTATTATCGCACTATTTCTCCGTAGTAAATAGTAGCAATTCTTTTAGCGTAGGTTCGATCCCCGCGCGAGAAAGTAGACCTATAAGTCCGTACGGAAATAAGGCTCCCCCCGGGCGCGCGTAATAATATAAGCGTGCGCAGCTTCTAGCTACCGGCTTAATAAACCGGGGAGGTCCCGTTTTATAGATAACGAGGACGTTATCGTCTTTCCTTTTAAGGCGGCAATTATTACGGAACGTGAGATATAAGCGCTCCGGCTACTTGTATATCGGTATATAAGATGCAAGCATATAGACGATAATTAACGTCCCGACCCTTAACTAAGGCCGGGGCGAGACCTTTTAGCAGTGCGGTATTATCGCACTGTTTCTCCGTAGCAATTAAGTCCTTAGCGTAAACTTAATAATAATAATAATATAGTATAAATAAAAAGTATATCTTTTAATTAAAAAAAGAAAGGGTAAGTAATTATTTTACTTATTAATTAATAGTTAAATTAGCTTTACTTTAAAGGTTACTTTTTTATAAAAAGTAGTTAGCTTAATTTTAATTAAATAGTTTTACTTATAACTCCTTTTTAAGCTTTATTATAGTATATAATATTTATGCTTTTAACTAACTTATTGTTTATTTATTTTGTTAGTTTACTATATAATTATTAGCTTATTTTAAGTTATTATTAGTATTACTTTTTATAAAAAGTAAAAAAGCTATTATAATAATACTATTTAAGCACTTTAAAAAAGGCTTTTTATAAGCACTTTAAAAAAGTTTAATAAGCGCTTTAAGAATAATAATATAAGCTTCTTTAAAAAAAATTAAGTAGCACGCTACTTAAAATTATTTAAAGTAGCTTATAATAAAATTTAACTTTTTCTTAAGTATTTTTACTTATTATAAGTATATAAATAGCTTTTATAAGCTTAATATATTATAAATAGTAAGGATATATAGCTATTAAAAAAGCTTGGATTTTTTATTTTATATTAAAAACGCTATTAATTAAGGTATTATTACTTTTTTATTTATAATATATACTTATATTAATTTTTTTAAGATATTATAAATTAAAGCCTTATAATTTTATAGTTTTTATAGTTTATAAATATAAAAATATATTCTATGTTTACTTTTGTTTTAGCATATTTACTTATATTAAATATATAAGTTAAATATATATTATATAGTATTATATATAAACTAAAAGTGCTTTTATATTATTTATAGCTACTTTTATATATAAATTAAAAGTACTACTTTTAACATAGCTAAGGCTTTAATTTATAACGTCTAAAAAAATCAATATAAATATACCTTTTAAATAAAAAGTAATTATACTTTAATTAAAAGTATTTTTTAATATTAATTAAAAAATCCAAGCTCTTTTTATAGCTATATATCCCTCCTTATTTATAATATACCAAGTTAATAAAAGCCGCTTATATACTTATAATAAGTAAAAATACTTTAGAAAAAAGTTAAATTTTATTATAAGCTACTTTTAATAATTTTAAGTAATATACTACTTAAAATAATTTAATAAGTAGCTTATATTATTGTTTTTAAAACGTTTATAAGGCTTTTTAAAGCGCTAATAAAAAGCTTTTTTTTAAAGCGCTTAAATATAATATTATAATAGCTTTTTTACTTTTTATAAAAAATAATATTAATAATAACTTAAAATAAGCAAACTTTATTATATACTTTTATAGCTAATAGCCTTATTAAAGATATTAAGGGTAAAAATAAGGCTATTATTAATATATAACTAATAAGGATATAAGATAGTATAAAAGTAGCCCCGCATTGAATTTCGGTGGAGTATATCACTTATTATATATGCCTTATTTTCTTTAAGACGTTATGGATTAGGGCCTAAATGATTCGTTGAGATCCCTGTGAGTGACCTAAGAGCTGCTCTTCCGCACCCAAAGGGATGGCATGCCGACCAGCGTCCCCATTTGGTCATTGTGTGCGGGTGTGGCCACGCTGATCTCTCTTAGAGTTTCGGACGAACCTGAGATGCAGCCGCTTGCTAAAACCGCGATTGCTCAATAGTTTTTTTCGTGGCGGAGACGACGACGGGGTTGCGGTGGCCATGTCTAGACGTATGGACGTTGGCACTCGGCCTCGCCTGTTCAAGGTAAGACTGAAGACGAGCAAAGACGGCCAGGCGTGGGGGACAGGAGGACAAGGCTGGGATTGATACCGCATTGCAGCCCAGGGTCAGAAGCCAGATCGAGCTGCTCCGCGGTCTCCAGCTTGGCACTCCGCACGTGTGTTTGAACCGGATTGCTAAGATGGTGCATCCTAGAGGCAGACTTTATGCAGCGGTGTCTCGACCTGCGCATGCAGACTTTGAGCTATGCGTGACACAACGTCCAGCTCTCCCCCCTTTTTTTTCTTTTTGCCGAGGCAACGACGACGACGGGGCGGCTTCTCCGTGCCTTCCCGGACAATGTGTACCGTGTGACATACGGTCCGATACAGCGCGATACAGTGCAGCACAATGCAGCAGGCAAGAAAGAGAGCCTACCCAACAAGCCAATGCTTCTTCCCTCCGTCCACGACGATGCGTCGTTTTCCGTCCCAAGACTCCAACTTGAAGCGTCGGCCAATCACCCTCGCATAGGCCCACGATGCTCGCAGCAACCGCGGCATATGTGCCGTCCTACCTTGATACGACCGCATCGACAGCCGACAGCCACGCTGACTGGTGCCACATCGAGTGATGGGTGTCAGGTGCCTCGATATTGCCTCGATGGAGTCACTCTTATCTTGCACGTTCGTCGGGCACTGGGGCATGACATCCACCTGGGGAACGGGCCGCCGGTCCCCTCCACCAGTGGCGTCGGCCTGACGACTTGTCTCAGTCTCTTCCCGGGCACCCGGGCGCGCTTGTATTACGACATCTTTCAGCCCGTCCGTCAAGCCCACTGCCAAGTTCCACTGCGATTGCGCCAAATGACCAGTCCAGGCCAGGCCGGGCCGGGCCAGGCCAAGTTGGGCCAAGCCAGGCCAAGCCGCAGACAAAGAAAGACGAGTCTTGCCGAGAAGGCTGCTCCACAAGGCCATTATCAATCACCAACAGCGGCCACGAGCTCCTCCACCATGTCTTCACTGCACACCTCTACCTCGATGCTCCTTCCTCATCAAATGCCGCGTCTGCCCGCAAAAGACACGAGCGGCGGGTGCTGTGCCCGATGACCTGGCGCTGCAACCTTTCGGACAAGGGTATTGACCTTGTCCCGACCAGCCTGTTGTCGCCTTTTCCCGTCGCTGGCATGGAAGCCGTCTCTGCGGCGGCGCGCGTGTTGTCCTGCGCAACAAGACATCCAAACAGGCTCCCTTCTTCTGTAATCTGTGCGCCGCCCCGTACTTTGTAGACTAGCCATGAAAAGAGTCGGCAATGCCCGTCGGCAAACTTGGTTTCTGAGCTCCCTGCTTGCATCGCAGATGCACCGCCTTCACCATGGAGGAAACAGCGTCTCTCCTGGGCCGGCGGACGCCGCGTGGCGATGCTCGACTGTCGCCGTCTTGTCGAGGGCGGAAACCTCAGACGGTTGTCCTTCTCCTGTCCCTCAACGTCTTCTTTCTCTCCTGCTCCGGCTCTCTCAGCGCTGTTCCCTCCACCAGGCTGCTCGAAGATGCCATTTGCCGTCGCTTCAGCGTCCGCAATGCCACGGCATCTCCCATGGACGAGCGGGCATGCAAGGCGGACGCCGTCCAGTCCGAGCTTGCCTACTTGAAGGGTCTCCTGGAAACACTCGAGGCCGCCATGGGTTCGTCGTCTTCGCTCTGTCGCCACTGGGGCTTGTCCACTAACACCCAGCAGGTCTTCTCGTCGCCTTCCCATATGGCGCCCTTTCTGACAAGTAAATCTATCCTCATTTGCAAGCCCTCGGAGTCGTCACCGGAGACATGGACAAAGGGCTGACTCGCACCCCGGCAGGATCGGACGCAAGCCCATCTTGCTACTCTTCGTCACCGGTTACTTCCTCTCCTCAGCGTGGAACGCCCTAGTCCTTTACCACTCAGATGTGCTGCCACCTCATGCCATTCTCGTCTCGTCGGCCTTCCTCTTGATAGGCGGCGGTAGATGCGTCTTCGTTTCTGCGCTCCATTCCGCCGCATCCGATGTCACGACCGATAACCACAGGCATGTCTCCATGACCATCTCGCCACCCCTGGCTAACCCAAGCTTATTCCTAGGACGTCGGGTTTCCTCGCCATCATGTTTGGGAATTTGTCGGGATCCTTCATTGGGCCTGCCGTCTCGTCGGGTCTGATGCAAGCCACCACTCCGTGGGTTCCATACCTCGTGAGCTTTGGCGTCATGGTTCTAGCCGCTGCCGTGTTGCTGTTGATTCCCGAGACCTTGTCCCCGAGAAAGCTGGATGCGGACAAGCAGGGCCCCGTCGACGACACAGCGAGGTCTATGCTTCGCTGGCATCTTGTACATTGTGTCAAGCCGCTCAAGGACTCGCTCGACTTGCTCAGGCAGCCTGCCTTGGCCGTGCTCCTCGTCGCCTTCCTTGCCCCCGTGCCCATGATGGTGGCGGCGACTCAGTTCCTCGTCCAGTACGTTAGCAAGCGCTTCGAATGGTCGCTCGCCACCGCCGGCTACCTGCTCTCTCTTCGCGGGACCGTCAGCATGGTGCTCTTGCTCGTCATTCTACCGGGCCTTTCCACGGCGCTCATGTCGCGGGCCACAGCGTCTGGAGCCGCCAAGGACTGCGTCCTCGCCCGGTCCTCGGCCGTCGCCCTCACGCTCGGCTGCCTGCTCATGGCCAGCGACAGCATCTACGTCGTCGTCGGCGGCCTTGTCGTCAACACGCTCGGCATCGGACTAGCGGCTGTGTGTCGGTCCTTGACTGCCTACCTCGTCAGCCCCCAGCATACGGCCAAGCTGCAGACCCTGATAGGTATGATCGAGGCGCTAGGCTTGCTCTTCGCCGGTCCGGCCCTGGCCGGCATGCTCTCGGCCGGCATGAGGAGCGGCGGCGCCTGGATGGGGCTGCCGTACCTTGGCCTGGCTGCCTTTCTCTCCTTAACCACGCTACTACCGCTTTTCTTTGTCCGATTCCCTGCAGGCCCGCCGCCGCCTGACGACGCCTTTGCCTGCATCCGAGGTCTGGGCGGAGGCTGCTCTCCGGGGGTTCGCTGCCCTGTACATGCACCCCCCCTAGACTCTGCGGCTTGAACTGCCTTTAGCACGCACTCTGCATCTCTTTTCCCTTTCTCTCTCTTCTCTTCCAGCTCGGATCTTCTCTACATGCTCTGGTCGGCGCGGTCTTCTTCGTTGGACAAGGTACACAGCTTCGGGCCTTAGTAGTAACGCGACGGTCATTTGTCTTGTATTTCTCTTTTTCCTCTGGGTACTGGGTTACAGGATAGAGCTCAATTCATGGCCAGCCTCAGACGCCTCCTGCGCCACGTGGCATCTCGTAGTCGTCCTCAGCAACCCCTCCTGCCGTGCCGCCGCCCAATGGCCTTGCTCCGCTTGTGCTTCGTCCAGAGCGGGGATCACTGCGGGTTCTCGAGGTCAACTTGTTCGAAATGCTTTCTCCTTATTCTTGTTTTTGCAGGCCCATCGAGGCCATGAGCGTGGCTGCACACGTTACGTCTTCTGCTGCTCTGCTGACACCTGACGGGTGAAGTCGATTCCATTCCCTGCCGCGTATGGCGTCTCTTGGACTCTGACACGCGGGGAAAGGGGCACAGCGTCACCACGTCCAGGGTCCCTTCCGCCCCGCCCCCCCTTCCCAACCATCCGCAACTAGCCGTCATCAAATCAGCCCCCCTCTCCGTGGAGACAGACGACGACGGGCATGGTCTGACCCCACAGAAGCGCACGCCAGAGCGCGCACCACCTCTCTCGTTTGTTCCTCTGTGCCATACAAGATGACGTGACTGAAGGAGAAGACGACGATGAGAGGGCGCAAACGGCCGAACCGTAGCCGCTCCTCAGCGCCGCCTCCCGCCGCGCCTGCGCGGGGGGCTCTCGCGGCCGTCGTACTAGTCCCACCGGCCGCCCTCGCGCTCCGCCTCGAGGCGGCGCATGCGCTCTTCGTCGCCGTCCCGCGCCTCGCTGCGCCTGCTGGGCCGCCGGCTCTTGCGCCCGCCGTCGTCGCCGCTGTCGCGTCCGCGCTTCGACCCGGCTAGCCCCGCGTAGCCCGCCATCCGCTGCGCCTCCTTGAGCAGGCGCTCCCGGTTGCGCTCCTCGCGCTCCAGGGTGTGCGGGTGCTTGGTCGCCCCGACCTTGCCGGCGCCCCCGTGGGAGGAGTCGTGCTGGTCGCGGTCGGAGCGGTGGTCGTGCGGCGCGCGAGAGCCCGAGACCCGGCCGCTCTGTTCCCGTGGGCCGCTCGGGGGGTCAAACGCCTTGTCCAGCGACGATGAGCCGCGGCTGACCGAGGGGCGCGCCGTGCTGCTTCCATGTCGATGATCCCTCTCGCGGTCCTTCTCTCTGTGTCGCTCCTTGCGCTCTCTCCGCTCCTTGTCGCGATCGCTGCCCCTATCGCGACGCCGTGAGTGCTCATGGTCACGATCACGATCACGCTCGCGGTCATGATCATGGGAGCGGCGGGATCGATGGCCCGACTTCTGACGGTCGTCCTCGCGGTGTCGGTCCCGCTCTCTCCGGCCATCGTGCTCCTTGTCCTTGTGGCTGCGATGGCCAGATTTCCAAGACTCGTCAGGAGACGCGGGCCGCGATTTCTCGGCATACTTGCCCTCCCTCGGGCTTTGGTGCTCGTCGTCGTCTCCGTGTCGCCGGCTGTTTCGCGCCTTTTTGCGGCGGTGGCTGTCGTCTATCTCATCGACGTCTGATGAAGGGGAACGACGACGCCCTTGGCGGTGGGAGCTTTTGCGGCTGCGGCTGCGGCTGCGGTTCTGGGCCCTGTCACCTTTGCGTGACCCCGAGACCGAGCGGTCTCTGCTTAGGGGCGGGACGTCGCGACTGCCTGAGCCAGGGACGTCGTGGCCCACGGATCGTCCTCTGCTGTGGTCACGCGAGGAACCAGTAGTCTTGTCATTCTCACGCTCAGGGGATCTACTCCTTGGACCGGAAGTGCCATCAGGGGCCGCCTGCTCCTCGGCTCCTACCGTGCCCGCCGAGGCCGGCGCGGCGTCCACTTGATAACCTCTGGCCCGGAGATGGTGGAGGCTCGTGTTTGGCAGGCCTTGTCTCATGGCCTTGGGGCCAGTTGGGGCATTGATGGGCACGTTTGGCGTAGACAAGACTGAGCGGATGGCTCCAAGCTCGCTGGTGGCGGCCCCCTTGCTATGAGGCGTGTTTCCGGCAGTTTCGCTGCCCGGCCTCTCACGGGATGCAAGCTGGCCCATGTCCGCGTCTGCCTCGCCAATCTGTCCAGGCTTTTGCCCCGTACCCTGGCTCCCTTGGTCGCCGGGCTGTCTTGCGAGGCTGGTCCCGTGCTCGGGTGCGGGCTTGCCGTCTCCCGAGTCTCCCTTTGCATCCGAGACGACCTGTCCTTGCGTGAAGTGGCCGGATCCGTGCCGTGAGTGGAAACCTTGGTCCTGGTGGTTCGCCATGCCGCCGTCCTGGTAGTATCCCCCTCGGCCGGGTCCGCCATAGTAGCCGCGGCCTCGGCCTCGACCACGCCCGAGGTTGTTGCGGCGATAGTCATTGAACTGACCGTAATTGCCTTGATTGTATCCTGTCTGGAATCCCGCGTTAAAGCTCCCATAATCACCGGTGCCCATGCCGAGACCACTTTGATTGTAATTATTCTGGTCGAAATTCCACGACTGCGAACCGTTCCAGTTATTATTGGAGCCTTGTCCGAAACCCCCTCCGAAGCCTCCCATGCCGTTCATGCCCATGCCTTGAAAGCCACCGTTCATGTACATGTTTTGCATCGTCATCGGGTCCATGCCCATGCCTGTAAGTGCGTTAGCCCTTGCGTACAGGCCGTCGAGGCGCCAAGGAGGACGAGGCGCCGTACCCATCATGGGAAAGCCGCCAAACGAGTTGCCGCCCATCCCGTTTTGCATGGACATCATCATTTGCATCTGGTTGAAGTCGCCGGATCCGGGAAACATCATGTTGTTGGGGAAGCCGCCGTCCGTGCCGTAGCCATTCTGACCACCGACCTCAACTTCGGGGACTTTGGCCTCGTCCGCTGTAGCTTGCTTCGGGCCCGTGAGAGCCGTGACGTCGCGGGCTTCGGCAGTTTCTTCGGCTGTAGAAACCTGCAGACCACTTCGATCCCCTTGCTGTAAGCCTGAGGCCTCTCCAAACTCTTGTTTTTTTTGACCCGTCAAGCCGGCCCCGGCCCCAGTGTCGGGACGCGTCCCCGAGGGCTTGTCGGCACCCTGAGCAGCATCTTGCGCCCGGTGGGCTGCATTTTCTTCTTGAGCGGGCGCAGCTCCGTTGGCGTCGTGATTAGCTGCGGCTTCTTTGGCAGTCGGTTCTGAGACGGGCAGGGACGATTTCGTAGCATCGACGGGGTTGGCTGGGGCGGAAGGCTTGGGCTCCTTGGGGCGGTTTGCTTCCCGCTTCTTCTCGGCCGTGCGAAGAAAGACTCGGATCGTGGTACGCAGCGACTTGTTTGGGTTGCAATCCTCGGCACACAGGGGGGAATGTTCACAGACCGGGCACGAGGCTGGGAGGTTGGATTGGCCTGGCGAGGTGTCAGAACGAGTAGGGTGCTTGGGGAACCAGAGCGTCTCGGTAGCCGTACACGTCTCACAGATGGCCTGCTCGCAGCAGGGAAGGCGAAAGGCGTTGACGGCAAGCTTGCTGCAGATGGCGCATCGAAGCTTGATGGGAATGTCGTCGGGAGAGAGCGAGCTAGAGGAACCGTCAGCGAATTTGCGAGCCCCAGAGCTGCCGGCACCGCAAGACGCACCTGATGAGCTCGGCCTGAGCGTCTGAAATGGACGAAGCCATGTCGTCGGCAACCAGGGTTCTTGAGCTCGCTACCTCGGCCGCATGGGTAGATGCGCGAATGGTTGTTGCCAGTCAAGTGGGGAGAGAGCGGACCTGGATTCGTAGCGACGGATTTGGCCACGTCAAAAACGCGACCGCTAATGGTTTGTGGCACCGGGGAGCATGCGAGCCTTTGTCGAGTTGCTTGCAGAGAGAGGGAGGAGGCCGAGCATGTCTGAGGGTGAGGAGTTTGACGCGATCGAGGAAAAGTGGACCGGCCTAGAGGCAAGCTCGCTTCGGGTCACGTGAGCGCCCTGTGTGTGCTCGGCCGCCGGCCTTTACGGTTGGAAGAGCATTGACGGGTACCAACATCGCTGGATTTACGGGCCAGCGGCGTCTTTGTTTGACTCCTTTGACGTCTTAATACGGTCTCAAGACAAAGGAGCTAGAGCTCTGCAACCCACTCTCTCCGTGCCACATTTCAGGCACCACCTCGGCAGAAACGGCTGCATACATAAGGAGACGAATGACAGTAAAAAAGAGCAAACGATGACTTGATGACTCCCATAACGCAAGTTTGACTCCGAGTCCCCCGCCTCGGCACTGCAGGCCGCCGGCTACTTGCCAGGGCAAACGACGGTCAAAGGGTCGGGGAAAGAAAATGGCCGCACCATGTCCGCGGTATAAACAAGGTCACGGTTCTAGCAGGCGCAACCGTCCTTGGCCCCCGCGTCCCGCCCCCCCCCCAAGTTGACTCTCTGCTCCTCGCTTGCCCTAGCTGCCGTGGCGGTAGCCCCGGCTCCCCTTGCCGACTTCAAAGACGTTTCGGGGATCGCGTTTGCAATCGCCGTGAAGACCTCGGACACATTGTGGCCCGTCTTGGCGCTCGTCTCGAAGAACAGTAGGCTTTCCTCCTCAGCGTAGGCTTGGGCCTCCTCGGTCGAGACCTTGCGGGCGTCACCAGGCCCTTGGCCGTCGTCGGCGTCCTCTCCCTCGGCGGGACCCGACTCGCCAGCCAGATCGAGCTTGTTTCCAACCAAGGCGATGACGATTCCGGGCGAGGCTTGTCTCTGCAGTTCAGCAACCCAGTGCTTGGCCTTGACGAGAGACGTCGGCTTGGTGAGATCGTAGACAACAAGGGCGGCCTGGGCATTTCGGTAGTACATGGGCGCGAGGGAGGCGAACCTTTCCTGGCCGGCCGTGTCCCAAATCTCAAACTTGATCGTCCGGGTGGGCAGGTTGCATTTTTGGGTCAGAAAAGCCGCTGAGCACATCTCGGTCAGAATGTCGGGCATCAACCCATCCCTCGGCAAGACTTACCACCAATAGTAGGCTCCTTGTTCTCCTGGAAGTCGTTGTTGACGAATCGCAGGACCAGCGATGACTGTGAAATATTCATTCAGCACTGCGACGTCTCATGCCAGAGCTTGTGTAGACGCTACCTTTCCAACGGCAGCCTCGCCCAAGAGTACTAGCTTGACGCTGCTGCTCGGTTTGGGAGTGTTCGTATCCGCCATCTTTGTGACGCTGGGCTGCGGGTGGGGTTGCGACTCTGCGCGCTGATGATGGGGTTGAGGCCCAGACAGAGAGCTTAGGGGCAGGAATATCGGCGACGGCCTTGCTGCGGCTTGTTGGCTTCAGGGCGTCGTCGTTCTCGGATGGCAAGGCTGGCTTGTGTGGGTATCTCGGACTGCGTAAGAAGTTACCTTGAAGACGCGGAGCAGAGGCGGCGCAACGATGACGAGGTTCTCAGCGCCTGCAGCCTTAAGTAGAGTCTACTTTGGGCCTATGGCTTACTGCAGGTTTTCTTTCCAGCACGAGCGCATGCCCATCTGCGCCGTGTGGCCGATGCAAGCAGGTACTGGGTACTCGAGACTGCGCCCCCCCGCCAGCCACGCTGACGGCAAAAAGTTGTGCCTTGACCGACGATCCTCCACAGTAACAGGCGGCAGAAAAAAGACACCGCCTAAAATTCTCAATAGCCATCCATCCATGCCCCCCATCAGCGCCACCAAATCAAAGCCTCCAACAGTCAGGGCACAATCATGGCTCCAGCTGCATCCAAAGCAGGAGCTGTAGTGTCACGACACTCCAAGCTCAATATCCTTGACGACAGCGACTCCGACTCGGATGGCGGGGCACAGATTGAAGAACCGGGCGGCTTCAAGGTGAACGAAGAGTACGCCCGGCGATTTGAACATAACAAGAGGCGCGAGGAGCAGCACAGGCGTAAGTTTTGCAAGACTGCCTGCCGAGAATATTCTCTGACGGCCGGCAAGTGGAAGAAAAGTACAGGAAGGAAACACGCCGTGCCGCCAAGGATACAAATGGCGCGGATACCGCCAGCGACGAATCTTCCTCATCAAACGAAACCGAGGACGAGGAAGGCTTCTTGGCGACCGAAGACCTGGACGCTCAAATCTCTGCCACTCTGCACGCGATTCGAAACAGGGACCCCCGGGTCTACGATAAAAGCGTCACCTTTGTCCAGCTATCCGATGACGAGGCTTTGGCTGTAGGCAAGGAGAGGAAGGGAAAGCCCGTGTTTCTGCGCGACTACCAAAGAGAGAAAATCATGCGTGGCGACGTCGGTGCTTCTGACGACGAGGAAGAATCCCCACAGACGTACGCCGAGGAGCAAGATGCCTTGAAGAAATCTATCGTGTCCGAAATCCATGCAGCGCAACAAGAGGAGGAGGAGAGCTCCGACGATGACGGCTTCATGAGGAAAAAGGAGCCGGCAAAGGCTGATGCTGATGGGGTCCACCCCTCGAGGGCCACGACGCTGAAGCTGTCTGAACTGGACATCGCCAACGCCGACAAGAATCCGGAGACCTTTCTGTCCAATTTCCTGGCTTCGCGGGCCTGGATTCCCGAGGAGGGTGGCAGATGGAAGGCATTCGAGTCGGATGACGATGACGACAATGACATGGCCGATGAATGGGAACAGGCATACAACATGCGATTCGAAGATCCCGCCAAGAGCAACGAGGTTCTGAAATCCTACGCCCGAGACTTCGCGGCCGCACGATCCGTGCGGCGCGAAGAGAAAACAGGCCGAAAACGACAGCGTGAACTCGAGCGCGAAAAGAAGGAGGAAGAGAAACGGCAGAGGCGTGAGGAAAAGGCCAGACTTCGGAAGCTGAAGCTCGAGGAGACCGGAGAGAAGCTGCGCGTGGTGAAAAAGGCAGCCGGCGCAGTGGGAAAACAACTCAAGGAAGAGGAGTGGATGCAGTTTCTTGATGACGCCTGGGACAACGACAAGTGGGAGGAGGAGATGCAACGGCGGTTTGGCGACGACTACTACGCCATGGAGGACGGGGCGGCCAAGTCGGACGACGATGACCAGGCTGAGGCGGGCGGGGGCAAGAAGAAGAAGGGTCCCAGGAAGCCCAGGTGGGACGACGATATTGACATCAAAGACATCATCCCCGACTTTGAGGCCGACGAGGCCAAACCTCCGATAACGCTGAGCGACGGCGAGGACGCTGGCGAGCCCGCGCAAGGGAGCGATGACAGCGGGGACAATCAAGACCGCCCGTCCAAGAAACGCAAGACGACAGACCACAAGCGCATCCGACTCGAGACGCAAAAGGCAGCCCGCCGGGAGCGCACCCGGCTCGAGGCGCTCGTCGACTCCAAGCTCGAGCTCACCAACCACGAGCTGCTGAGCAAGGCGTCGGCGTCGGCGTCGTCGGCTGCGCCGGCCGCGACGTTTCGGTACCGCGAGACGTCACCGCAGTCGTTCGGCATGACGGCGCGCGACATCTTGCTAGCGCCGTCGGACCAGGCGCTCAACGACTTTGCGGGCCTCAAGAAGCTCGCCTCGTTCCGCGACGAGCAGAAAAAGCGGCGCGACCGCAAGCGCCTCGGCAAAAAGGCGCGGCTCCGCGAGTGGCGCCGCGGCACTTTTGGGCGCGATTTTGAGAGCGCCGGCCCGACGTACGGCTTCGAGCGCGTGATGGACGCCGGCGCCGAGGATGCGAGCGCCGAGTGGTCACAGCAGCAGCGGCGCGAGGGCGGCGGCGGCAGCAGGGCCAAAGACAGGGCCAAGGAGTCGAACAAGGAGGCCGAGGGCCAAGGGCAGAGCAACGTCGTAGGCGATGTCGGCGGTGCTCGCAAGAAGAAGAGAAAGAGGTCCAAGGGTAAGGTGGCGGCGCCGGCCGAGGATGCCTAGTCGCTACCTACCCTGGGCCACTCATTGTTGAGATGCGGCGCTCATGGTCATCTCCTTGCACCCCGTCCTCTTGAATACCCAAACTCGACACTCTCAAATGTGGATGTTCTTAAGCAGCAGATGAATAGTTATATGCACACATTTGTCCCTATCGCGGGCTCCCGTAGATACACACCCCTCTCGACATGGTCCCAACCTTTCTCCGTTCCCCCAATACGCCCAATGTCGGATATCAAGTTCCATATTCCTGGCTGGGTATAGTTCTCCCCTGTCCCGCCTTTATTCACAAAATTGTACCAAAGGCCATTTTCTCTCTGTACGCGTGTTGAACTCGTTGATCCGGTGCATGTCCCTCGACTCTTCTTCTGCACCGTGGATCCAGCTCGGCGCGCGGCGCAAAAAAACTTCAGTCAAAAAGCTCACATCGTGGCAGACACAACACAAAGGGTCGTGAAGAGATGGGGGGTGTGATTGCGCTCCTGTCTCCCGTTCCCGTTCAACCCCATTGTCTAGGTGATGGTCCATCGCCCGTGCCGGTCATCACTGCCCGGAGAAGCTCGGGGACACGGCACCGCTTTAAAGGGTGTGCTGGAGGGCATCAAGCTGGCCGGGCGTTATGCCAAACATGGTGGCGAATGGATCGACGGCGTCCCCCCCCATGCCCATGCCCTGATTCGCCTCGGGGCCATCCATGGCGAGCGGAACGAACCAGCCCGAGGCGTCCTGTCCCCCGAAGCCGTTCATCGCGCCCGGTGTGAGTGGGTTGCGTCCGTCGGTCATGGCGCCGCTGTCGGGCGAGTCCACGGAAAATGCGCTAAATGAGAGCTGCCGACCCAGCGGCTGGGGGAAGCCGTTGGCCGGCTGATGCTGCTGTTGCGGCATGTTCATCGATAGCATATCGGCGGAGAAGAAGGCATGCTGGCTAGACGGCGGCGGCGGCGGCGGCGGCGGCTGCTGTGTGAAGGGGTTCGCCGTGGCCGGGCTTATCGGCGACATGGACGAGTACGACTGAGGCTGAGACTGTGGAATTCCTAGAGGACTAAAGGTAGCCGGCCCACTCGTCTGGCCACCCAAAGACGCGGAGAACCTGCGCGGCGGCTGTGGCTGCTGTGGCTGCTGCTGCTTCTTCGGCTGCGACGGGGGCGGATGTTGCCGAGCGGAGGAGCCCTCTTGGCTGGTCCCGGGACGTCTGCCGACGGCTGGATCCGACTTTGGCGCCTCTCCGCCGTTGGCGCTCGGCCCTAGACCCGCTTCGCTCGGCCTCTTGGCCATCTGCCTCCGCTTGGACGCGGCGCCCCGATGTCCGTCCCTTGTCTCGGCATTCAACGACGGCGACAAGGTCGTAAAGAACTCTTCGACCGACTGCAGCTCGGGCTTCTGCTCCAGCACGGCATCCTCGCCCTTTTCCTTTTTCTTGTTCATGGCGGGATCTAGAAAATCGGCATCGGAAAGACCGTGCGGGTACTTGTTGAACCAGTCGCCGTACTGGATGATGGAAGAGGCAGCGGATCCGTCGCCATTGGACATGCCCGACCGAGACGCATTCATGGCGCTGCGATACTGCGTGCGAATGTTTTCCACCATCCAGTGAAACATGCCCCAGTACCGCATCATCTTGCGCAGGAACCGGATGTTGACGCCCGAGTTGGCCTCGGCCGTGGCCCTGACGGCCGGGCTGCCGGAGAAGATGCTCATGATGTGAATCGTCGTCGAGGAAAAGGCGCAGTAGCCGGCAAAAGGGGCCGAGACGCAACACTGAGACTGCTCCGAATCCCTGATTATCTCCGATATACGGCTGGCGGCAGCAAAGGTTCGGGCGCCGACACCAGACAAGAAGTCCTTCGGCGCCTCCAGCCCAGCCCGGCTACTGGCAAATGTCACGCCCGCCTGGCTCAGAAAGAGCGTGTTCTGCTGGATCGACAGATGCAGGAGGAGGAACTGGCTTGCCGTCTTCTCAGTAATCTGCAGGTCGAGATTGTGCGGCGTGTATTGAAGTGTGGTGGGAAGGGTGCGGGTGAAGTTGGCGATGTCGCTGACGAGCTTGGCGTAGTCGGACTTGGGGCTCCACATTGGGTGCGAATCCAGCTCCTTGCCACCCTGGTTGAGGTAGGTGACGATGCGGCCCCAGATGGCAATGGATCGGATGGTGAAGGCGGCCACACCCAATTTCTCTTCCGCCTGGACCAGCTGCCTATCCACGTCGAACAAGCCGGCGCCGCTGCCGTCGGGAGGTTCCGTCTGAACGGGCATGTCGAGCTGGAAATATCTTTCGCCGACGGGCAGCGGTATCCTGATGGACTCTTCCTTGATGAACATGGGCCGGTCGGACCCGGAGGAGTTGAAGCGGTCCATCAGGAAGCAGGCCCACATGATGCGCCGGCGAATCTCGCGGTCAATGAAGCTCAGCGGCGTCTTGGTGGTACGGCACAGCGGATCGTACTCGAGGTCCTTGTGCAGCTGAAGGGCAAAGGCCATGCGGATGGCCTGGCCTCCGAGCGCCCAGCTGCGACCGCCGTGGCAGGTTCCGAACTCGTGCAGGCCCAGCATCAGGAGGCAGGTCAAGATGGTGACGTTGGGCCACTCATATCTCCTGGTGCAGATGTCTCGAGCGTGCGAGGCCCATTCCTCCCCGCGGAGGAACTGCCGCGGAGTCGGGCTGATCTTGGAGTTGGACGTGAAGCGGGCTGCCACGGCGCAGACGGACAGAACCAGCACGGGCGGCAGCGCATTATTCCTGTAGAGGAGAGCGTCAGCGTCTGTGTGGGGGTCTAGGACGGGATGGCAAAGAGCAAACTCACCTCAGCTTGCGCATGTAGCTCGGCTTGTGGAGGAGATGATAGGCTTGGCCATAGACGTTGTCGAAGAAGACTTCGGCGAGGTGCTCCTGAATTTCCTTGGACGGCAGGGCGTCGATGCCCTCGCGAAAGAGCTTGTTCTCTTCCTCTTCCTGGACCTCGATCGAGGCAGACTCGTCGCCGGCGGCCTCGGGAAGCCCAGACTTGGACGGTGGGGCCTTGGCCCAGGCCTCGAGGTCCGGGCCAAAGGCCTCGTCGGGGCCGCGCTTTCTCGAGCCGAGCTGCTTGTTGGGAGGGCCAGTGCCCGGCATTGGGGGCTTGACGACGGCGCGGACAACGGGCGGCGAGGCTTCGTGGTCGGCCTTTGGAACGATTTTGATGATGCGCTCCTCCATGCGTTTGAGGCGCTTGTCGAGCATGGCCATGTAGTCGGTGCGCGGGGCGGCCTTGCGGGTGGTGACCTTGTAGACGCAGGGGATGCGGGAGCGCAGGCAGTGCTTGCAGGCGGGCTTCTCGCCCGAGCAGCGTATCTTCTTGCGACGGCAGGCGATGCAGGCGAGGGGCAGGCGCTTACGGTCCTTGCCGGCCTTTGTCTTGAGCTCGCTCCATACGGGATTAGAGCCGTTCTTGTCGTCGTGGGCCTTGGCGCCCAGGTCGGTCCCGTCGCCGCGGCCATGGCCGGCGAGGCCGAAGTCGTCGCCGGCCGGGTCCTCGTACGAGTTTGCGGTGGGCGAGTTGCGATCCTGGGTGCTCTCGTCCGAAGTTCCCGGGCTCGATTTGCGGTTCTCGGAGCTCGCGCGAAAGGCGGGCGCCGCCATGCCATGGGGGGCGGCGATAGGCCCGGGGTGGTGACGCTGATGTTGCTGCTGGTGCTGGTGCTGGTGCTGGTGCTGATGTTGGTGCTGCCGTTGTTGTGGGTGGTGGGAGTAGTGGGGGGCGGATTGATCGTCGAAGCCGAGGGGAGGAGACTGGTCGGGCATGGAGGTGAAGGGAAAAGAAAAGTCATTGAAGTGCGAGGCCGCCATGGCGTCGTGTAAGCCGGCCGCGGCGCGCTGGCCGTGAAAGGACTGGGCGGATACGCAATGACCATGGCGGACCTGATGCGGATCGGCATGGGAGCGGCCCGCCGACATGATGGCGAAGAGAGGTTTGGGCAAAAGCGATGGCCGCGGATGCCCTTTGCCCTGGTGGCGCGACACCGATGATAGCGGGCGGGATGTGAGGGTCAATCGGCCTGGCTCAGTCCGAGGGTTTGCACGTCATGATACGGGGATCTCTGGAGGCTGTCCAGAGGATCCGACCAAAGAGCGTGAGGGGCTGTCGAGGGAGGGATTCGTCGTCGTCGTTGGTGTCGAGAGAGATGTCGTTGCGGGCGGCGCAGAGGACGAGAGGCTGAAGATGGTGAGGAGTGCAAGAGCAAGAGGAAGAGGAAGAGGAAGAGGAAGAGGAAGAGGAAGAGGAAGAGGAAGAGGAAGAGGAAGAGGAAGAGGAAGAAGAGGAGGAGGAGGAGGAGGGGCAGGAGGAGGAGGGGCGGGCGGGGAGCCTTGGCGGACGAGGAATAATAAGACAGGGGTCGTGGACCGTGGTGGTGGTGTAGTAGTGTAGGGTGTAGTGTGGTGTAGGAATGTAGGTAAGGTAGGTATAGTATATGAGAGGTGAGGTAAGTATGAGCTATCATCCACACGCGCGCGCCCCGTGAATGAAAAAAAAAGGATGGGAGGGAGGGGAGCCAGGCGAATGGCCAAGGCCAAACGTGAGGCTACCCTACCCTGGCGCTATTATAAGCTGTCTCCATCCGTAGCAGTACCGACAATGTCTCGCTGTCCGCTGTAGACTTTTTAAGGAGACGAGGCCAAGGCTGGCCGTCATGAAGGGTGGTGGGGAAGGGCGGGATTGGGGGGGTGGGGATGGTTAGGTGTGTGGGAGCACCATTTGGTTTTCCTTGGTCTTCCAAATCGCTGGTGGTGGTGGTGGTGGTGGTGGTGGTGACGAGCCATGCTGCTGTTGTTGATGCTGCCATGATGATGGCCACGGCGGTAGAAGAGGCCAAGTGAGGGCAGAGAGGCGGCAGAGGCGGGAGAGGATGAGAGTGGCGGTCACGGGGTTTCTTGTTGCCGGATACAGACGGGAGTTCTCCGATACTGGCAGGGCACATTCTGCCCGTGAGGCGTTGCGTGCATGTACAGTAGGTGTACCATGTCCACATAGAGTATCGATGCTCGCCTGGAGGTACCTCCTATCTACCTCGGGTATATCCAGTCGGTCCGGTCTGGATTATCATTGCACCTTTGACTCGGGCCTGCAATCAAGTTGACGGACTGGCTGCCTAGGCCTAGGAATATACATGCAACCCAGATTGGCTAGTTCGGGCATTAGTTACATGACGCCTCGTGGGGGTCAACAGTGGCCGACATCGATGCCTCCTCAAGACCAAGACACTCGCTTCCCACCATGCCGGGTCAAAGCAGGGCTTCCTCTTGTCCCCCTCCCTGTC
>JAPEBW010001369.1:0-25379 GCA_027405785.1 Ophiocordyceps robertsii | reverse complement strand
AGTTAAGGTTTAGCCTATTATTTACTTTAGCCGCGCTCTTTAAAGCGGAGAACCTTAATACTAGCTTATAAAACTTAAAGTAGCCGGTTTAGTATAAGTAATATATAAGCTACGCACTATAGTACTATCTATAAGAACGCTATAAGTAGTTATCTTTACTAACTATATAAGTACTTATAAAATCGTATACTAAAAATCCTTATTTTCTACTAATATAAAATTTAATAATAAGCTAGTCCTTATATCTTAATACTTAAGCTAATTCCCGCTTAAGGTATACTATATCTTAAGTATCGAAAACGTTATACTAAACGCGCTCTTACGTTTACTATATTAAGATAATAAGCCGGTATTCTTAAACTAAGGAAAGGAATTAAAACGTATTTAAAAAGATAAGATAACGGACCGCGTATTTCTTTATACAGAAGTATTAATTAAATTGCCGCTCCGCTAAAAAATAATTAATAGATATACGGAGGACATATAGTAAGTAAAAATCATAGCGTAGCTTAGCGATAAGAATAAGGTCCCCGGACTCTTATTCCTTTAATTATAAAAGTTGCTATACTTTATAGAAAACGATAAACGCCGGAGACTATATATCCTTAAGACCTATACTAAGGAGATTATCGAAAACGCCTATACTAAATACTTTTATACTAGCCGCACCTATATATAGCAAGACTAATTTAAAAGCTTCTTAATCTTATAGCTTAGTAAATATATAAATAAAGTTATAAATAGCTATAATACTTACTACTATAACTAAACCGATTAAAGTAAGATATTAAGGTAGCTTATCTTAATTTAAAGCTTGCCGGTTTTATATTATATAATAGTAATAAACTTTATTACTAAGCTTTTAGTAGTTTAAGCTAAATAATCCTTATAAAAAGATCTTATAAAAAACTTCTTTAATACCTTATTAATTATAACTAATAAATTCTTAAAAATATATCTCCTTATCTTAAGTAAGAACTAGTTTATAGCGAAAGACTAAGTATAAGTATTATATACTAAACTATTTTACGCTAATTAAGGGATTTTAAAAAGGATAATCTTTAACTAAGACGTAAAGTTTACCTTAGTATTTTAGCAGACCTTATAGCAAGCCTTTAAATTAAAGCTTTTTATATTTACCGCTTAGCACCTTTAAACTAACGGCTTATTAAAAAAGCAAAACTAAACTATATAAATCGCGCTATAATTCTTTACCGCTAATTTCCTAGACTTACGCTAAACTAATATACTAGTTGCTTTTTAGTTTAGCCTTAATAATTCCTTCTCCTTAGTAATTTATATAGCCCTTAATAAGCTTATTATAAAGATAAAAATAAACAACGGCCTTCGGTTCCTTAATAACTACTTATACTTATAAAACTAAGAAGTCTTATAAAAAAAAGCTAAGTTAGCTATTGCTTATACTTAAGCCGCTATAAAAAATAAATAAAATAAAAAACACCGCCCGCTAAAATTTAAGCCCGGAGATTAAGTTTAGTTATAGCTTAGTAAAAGCTATTATATTATAAATAGCAAACTAATAAAGCTTTAAAAAAGACGTACTAAGCCGTTTTATTATAAAATCTAAACAGCTATACCTAGACTCCTTACTTTACTCTTAAAAAAGCCTTATAAAACCCCGCGATAAGAACGCTTAAAGCATATACTATAAAGGCTCGCTTAAGGAGATACGACGAATATTACTAGTTAAACCCCGCTAAGGTTTTTAAGATATACCTACGGAGGGTTAAAAGCTTACTTAACTATAGTTTATAATATCTTTAACTATAAAAGATACCGTAAAAACTATTAAGCGGATTCCGCTAGTATTTTTAAGGGATTTTTAAGGATTTCCGCGAGATATCTTAACTATAGTTCGACTTATTTTTAATTATAAAAGCACCCCGGAAAACATAGGATAAACCTTACCGCGATTTTTAAAGGATATCTAAGGATATTTAAAGGATTTCCCTAACTATAGTTTATAGTATTTTTAACTAAGCTTATACTTAGTTTATTAAGCAATTTTATAAGGATATTTATAGTTTATTTTATATACTATAGATAGTATAGTTAAAGATCCTTAAAATTAGCTTAAAGAACTAAGTATAAAGTAGCTAGCTATACTTTTAAAAATAGTTAAGCTTTTTACTATTTTTAAACCCTTATATACGTTTATATATAGTAATTAGTTTATTATACTAGCCTAACTAGCGGTAATTAGTCTATAGTACTAGCCTTAACCGGTAGTAATTAGTTTATAATACTAGCCTTAACTAGCGGTAATTAATCCGCGCCTTATCCCTTTATCCTTATACTATAAAGCATAGTAAATAGTAGCAATTCTTACTTATTTAAACGGAAATCTTTTAAATATCCGCTAAGCTAAAAGCGATTATATCGTACGATTAAGTACTTATTTTATAAGAAGTTAAATACTAAACGATATTTTCTTTAGTAAAAAGCTCTTATTAGCCTTTAAGTTTAACCTTAATAATAAGCACCTTTTCCTTAATGCGCTTATAATAAAACTTTAAGATAAGTAGGCTATAAAAGCGGAAAAAGCCGCGGCCTACTAAGTATACTAGTTTAATAATCTCTTTTACCCCTTTTTAAAGTACTATACCGCAATAGCTTATAAAGCTAAATAAGATATAAAATAAGTCCCGCTTAGCTAAGCTAAGACTATTACCCTTTAAAAGGCAATCCGCTTTTAAAATATTAATAAAGGATAAACTATAAAATAATAAAATCTATATAACTAAGTAAACTAAATTCGGTATTACTTAAATAAATCGATTATCCTTTAAATAAAAAAAGTAAAGATAAGCTAACCTTAAAACTATCTAGCTCCCTGCTTACTAAATACCCTCCGGATTAAGCTTATAATAAAGTTACTCTTTCCTTAGGATAATAAGCTTAGCGGATATTTTTACTATATATTGCTAATAAAGTTTAGCTTAAAGGCCTTAACCGGAAATCCGCCTTAAAAGATACTTAATAGTTTCTTAGTTTAGTATTACCGTTTAGCCTTATTTATTATAGCCGCGCTAACTAAAGCATTTTCGGGACTTTTAATTAATAAAATCAAGCCTCTTATACTAAAGGCCTTATAGCGCACCGGATTTTAAGATACGTATAAAACGGAAGGTTAAGCGCTTAGCGAGAGTATTAAGACTAAGACCTTAATAATAAGTAATAAGGACGCGGTAAGCAATACCCTTAGCGGGCTAAACATATTTATACTAAGCGCGTAAATACTAAGACTAAGTATAGCCTTAAGCCCCTTAATAAAAATAGTAGTAATATTAAATAAATAATTCCTTAGTCTCCTTTAAGCACTAAGAAAAGAAAACGCGCTTACTAAGCCTTAAAAAAAACCTTAATTATAAGCTAAGGATATAAGGAGATTTAACTTATTAAGACTTTTAAAAGCATCCTTTAATAAAGTCTAAAAAGATAATAAAGTTAATATATTTTAAGGAGTAAACCGTTTTATTAACTTTATCTACTAAAACGCTAATAAAAGCAAGGCCTATATAAACGAATTAGCTATTTAATTGCCCTCCTTCCTTTAAAGAAGTATAGCGGAATAGTATTTTAAGGACCTTTTAAAACTATAATAAAAGGAACTTAGTAAGCTTAGTATCGGACTAAGCTAATAGATATCCGCCTTATAAAAACGGTTTAGAATCCGCTTAAATATAGCGATATAAGCACTTAATAAAGAGCACTTTACTATTAAAAATATAGTAGTAAGATTTAACTTTAAGTCTTAAATATCGCGCTTATAATATAAAGCTAAGGCCGCGCTTTATTAGCTAAACTACTTAATTATAGTAATTTACTAAAAGCTAAACGTTTACTTATAAGAATCCTTATAATATTTAGTAAGGAATAAGGATATTAATAGATAGATTAATAAATATAAGGAAATTCTTCCTTAGCTATAAGTTAAATATACTTTAGGATCTTAAAAGCACTTACTAGCGCGAAAAAAATAAGTCTAACTTATAAAAAGGCGAAGGCTAACTAGCTATACCTTATATATACTTAAAGAATAGTTTAAGACGCCCCGGCTATTTATTAAAGGCTTACCGGGACTAAGGGTTATATTTTTAAACCGCTTAATAAGGGCGGATATACTTTAAGCCTTATAGCGCTCGCTAAGTTAAGGGAGAAACCTGCTTAAATAGCTAAGAATATAAGTTAAGGTCCTTTAGCTTAAAAAAAAAGGACCTTTAAGACTATATACTTATTAACGCTAAAGCTAAAATAGGTATACCCCGCGACTAAAAAAAGAACTATAGTAAAGACCGATAACTATTTAAAGGATAAAGAGTATAATATAAAAAGAGCTTAGTTAAATACCGATAGAAGCTTAAAGGAAACCGCAATTTATACTATAGTAAACTTAGTATAGGAGGCCGATAAAGTATACGGATTTTATAGTAAAGCATTCCCCTTAAAGAATAAGCTTTATTAATACGTTAAAGATAAACACCCTCTTAACCTTAACTAAGATATTGTTATATAAAAACGTAGCTTAGTATAATAAGTAGTTATTTAAAAGCTATAAAGCGTTTAAATAGTTAAGGCTTTCCTTAATATTTAGCTATTAAACCTTAATAGGCCGTTACGATTTACTTATATATACTTATTAGTTTATAGAAAAAAAGGGCCTAGGATAAGCATTAAAGCCTATATAAACACTAAAGCAGACTAAAGCCTTATTTAAGCCGACTTAGTTAAGACCTTTTAAGACATAACTATAAACTCCTCTTAATAAATTCCTATCTAAGAAGTAAAAAGAATAGCTATTATTAAATAAGCGGAATTTACCGCTTATATACTAAGAAGACTAAATAGTAGCCTCGCGGTTATAAAGGTAAGGATTAGCGCTTAAATAGTAAAACGCTTAGTAGTTAATATATTACTTAGCTAAGACTTTTTAGTTTCTTATTAAAAAGACCTTATTAACTTTATATTAGTCTTATAAATTAAGGCCTATAAAGGGATTAAAGCTAAGGTTAAGATAGTTTAGCTAGGACTAGCGATATATAAACGGGTAATTTACTTAGTTACTACGACGATTTTAGCTAGTTTTAGCTACGCCTTACCTATATAAGTCCGGGCGCCGCTATTAAGGCGTAATATAATATTCTTCCTTAATAACCTTAAGCTTACTTAGATAATAATATAAGATTATAAAAGCTTTATAGCGATAAACTATTTTAAGGAACTATTAGTACTCCGCTAAAGCTAAAAGGTAAGGATAATTACGGACTTTAATAAGTAGTTTTAGCTATATAAGAAGGTTAATACTATTACTCCCTTAGCGGAAGCCCTTATAGAAAATCTAAATAAAATAGACCCCGCTAAGGACTTCTTATAAAAGGATCTTATTATAAACTATAAACTCGGAATCTGCTAAACTAAAAACTTACTTAAACTTACTACTAATAAAGGCGTCCGGATTTACGCTAAAGACTTAAAATACGTATTAAAAGTTTAAGATATCCTTTAATCGTTTCCCCGCTTTTAAAAAGATAAGGGAGTAGTATATATAAACGAATCCAAATATATACGTATTCCTTTAATAAAAAGATAGTAATACTAATAAGTTATATTAAGATTATACCTATTAAGCGATAAAGATAAGAAAGTAGTAAATATAACATTTAGCTAGCTAACCGTATAAGGCCGATTAAAATAAGTTTATAAGCTAACCTTATTCGCGGCGTTAGTATTTATAGTATAAAAGACGGTAAATAAAAAGGAGAAAGGATAAGTAGTTATAAACTTATAAGGGATTAATGCTATTACTACTTTAAACGCTTACTTAATACCCCTTTAAAGCGATATAATTAAACGCTTTTAAGGAAAGAAGTTTATTAATATAATAAATATATAATCGTTTTTTTATTAGTTCTTAGTTTACTAAAACTACTAAAAAAGGTTTATAGTTATAAGCTATCGCAGGCTAAAAAGATTATTAATAATACTTATAAGCTTTAAGAACTCCTTAGTATACGTTTAAAGGTTTATCGATAACGTCCTTTATAGATACTAAGAATACGCAGCGGCTTATATCGACGATATTATTATCTTCTCCGATACGGCTAAAAAACACCTTTAATATTTAAAAGCTATATTCCGCGCTTTTTACGACTATAATATTACCTTATCTAGACTAAAGTCCTTTTTCTTATACCTATTTATATAGCTCCTTAGATTTAAGGTAAACGCTATTAGCTTAATAAATATAAACGAATATATATAAGCTTTAAAGGATATCGCGTTTTTAAAGAACCTTTAATAGCTTAAGAAATAGATTGGCCTTATTAAGTAGCTACCCTATATAGTCCTATATTTTACTAAGGAAGTTAACGTCTTATAAAAACGAAAGATAAAGCTGCTTTAAGTAAGATAAAAAGATAGAGTCCTTTTAAGGGGCTAAAGATAGGCTTAATACGCCGCGAAAGCCGCTTTTTAGCTTACTTTAAAAAAAAGAGGCCTTTACGATTTTAACTAAGAAACTTACTAAGCTTTAAACGATTTACTACTTTAACCCCGCTTAATAACTATTTATTTAAATCGATATATCCTAAGAATATAAAGTAGTAGCTATAGCTTTTTACTTAAAAAAAAGCATAAAATAAGAAAAAAAGACGCTACTAGCCCGGACTAAGGTTTAGCTTATCGTTTACTTAAGCCGCGCCCTTTAAAGCAAAGAATATTAATACTAGCTTATAGAACTTAAAGTAGCCGGCTTAATATAAGCAGTATATAAGCTACGTATTATAGTACTATTTATAAAAACGCTATAAGTAGTCGTCTTTACCGACTATATAAGTACTTATAAAATCGTATACTAAAAATCCCTATTCTTTATTAGTATAAAATCTAATAATAAGCTAGTCCTTATATTTTAATACTTAAGCTAATTCCCGCTTAAAGTATACTATATCTTAAGCGTTAAAAACGTTATGCTAGACGCGCTTTTACGTTTACCGCACTAAGACGATAGGCTAGTATCTTTAAACTAAAAAGGGGAATTAAAACGTATTTAAGAAGATAAGATAATAGACCGCGTATTCCTTTACGCGGAAGTATTAATTAAATTACCGCTTCGCTAGAAAATAATCGATAGATATATAAAAGATATATAGTAAGTAAAAATTATAGCATAGCTTAGCAATAAAGATAAAGTCCCCGGACTCTTATTCTTTTAGTTATAAGGGTTATTATACTTTACGGAGAACGATAAACGCTAAAGACTATATATCCTTAAAACCTATACTAAGGAGATCGTTAAAAACGCTTATACTAAATACTTTTATACTAGCTATACTTATATATAATAAGACTTATCTAAAAGCTTCTTAATCTTATAGCTTAGTAGATATATAGATAAGGTTATAGACGGCTATAATACTTATTATTATAACTAAACTAACTAAGGTAAGACGCTAAAGTAGCTTATTTTAATTTAAAGCCCGCTAGTTTTATACTATATAATAGTAATAGACTTTATTACCGGGCTCTTAGTAGTTTAAGCTAAACAATTCTTATAAAAAGATCTTATAAAGAACTTCTTTAATACCTTACTAACTATAACTAATAAATTCTTAAAAATATATCTCCTTATCTTAAGCAATAACTAGTTTATAGTAAAAGACTAAGTATAAGCATTATATACTAAACTACTCCGCGCTAATTAAGGGATTTTAAAGGGGATAATCTTTAACTAAGATATAAAGTTTACTTTAGTATTTTAGCGGACTTTATAGCAAGCCTTTAAATCGAAGCTTCTTATATCTACTACTTAGCACCTTTAAACCGATAGCTTATTAAAAAGGCAAAACTAAACTATAAAAGTCGCGCTACGATTCTTTACCGTTAATTTCTTAAACCTACGCTAAACCGATATACTAGTCGCCTTTTAGTTTAGCTTTAATAACTCTTTCTTTTTAATAATTTACGCGGCCTTTAATAAGCTTATTATAAGGATAAGAATAAATAACGGCCTTTAGTTCCTTAATAACTACTTATACTTATAAAACTAAGAAGTCTTATAAGAAAAAGCTAGGTTAGCTATCGCTTATACTTAAGCCGCTATAAAGGATAGATATAATAAGAAATACCGCCCGCTAGAATTTAAGCTTAGCGATTAAGTCTAGCTATAGCTTAGTAAAGGCTACTATATTATAGATAGTAAACTAATAAAGCTTTAAAAAAGACATACTAGGCCGTTTAAAGTTACCGCTAAAGTAAGATAACTTATATACTAGCTAGATATAAAAAGGTCCTTTAATATCTATCCGGTCGTTTTAGTAGTATAACTACGCTTAATAAATAAGCTAGCTATACGCTTAAGACTAGTTTAAGATAAAGGGATACCTTACTTAAATAAGTAAAAAGTAAAATAAATCTTATAAAGCCGTATAATAAAAAAAGGCGGCGGAAAGCTAAGAAAGGAGTTCCTTATAGCTTAAAAAGGCTAGCTAAGTAGCTATAACTTATAAGTAGATAAAAAAGCGGTCTTCTCGCTAAAGATTATAAAAGCCTTTAAAAAGGCATAAAAGGAGTTAGCTACTTAAGTAGTTTAGATAAAAGCATAACGCGCGGCTTTTATAACTTAATACGAAACTTTTTAATTAAGAAAATTAAGCGGTTAAGCCTAAGTATAAGACTTAAAAGCTACTATAAGTTATAAGAAACTATAACTTACTACGCTTAAGGTAATTAGTCGTTTTAATAATAATATACTACTATTTACCTTAAGTAATAAGGCCCTTTTAGCCGTATAGTATACCTATTTAAATTCTCTTTACTACTTACCCTTTCTCCTTTCCTTTTTTCCTTTTATAACTATATTTCCCTTTACCGCTAGCTATAGCCCGCCGCACCTTACTTACTCCTATATATATAACCTTTTTTACCTTAAGCCTATAATCCTTATACTTTTATTTTAAGTCCTTTTATTATTTAACGTCTCTTATAGCTAAGACTAGCTATTTCGTAACTACTTTTTTAGCCCGCTCTTTTATAAGCCCTTATACTTTTAATATAAAGAATATAAATAAGCTCTTAAGCTTTACGGAAATAAAGCAGCTATCTTTTATAGCTTTAAGTCTCTTAGCGAGAGTTAAAACCTTTAAGTTTAAGCTTTTATATAAACCTACGCCGCTTTTTATAGCTATGCTTAAGCTAATAAATTTAACTTAAACTATAGTACTATAAAGGATAGCTTATACTACCCTCTTTAAATACTTAACTTAGATAACTTGCCTTTTAGCCCTATACTATAACGAGGTCTAAATAGCCGGTTTCGCAGTAACTTAGCTATACCTCCCGCTTAACTCTTATTATTTAAAAGCCCTTACCGCTTATATATTTTTTAAGGTATAGCTAGAAATCTTTATTAGTAGAATAACTAGCTAATACTTAACGCCTTAAGGTTAGCTAACCTCGCTATAGTCTTAAGATTTATAGTAGCCGCTATAGCTAGCGGAAACCCGCTTTAGCTAAACGATTAAAATGATATCCGCGCCGTCCTTAACTATATATCTAAGGCCTAGCTTAACTAGTTTATAACCGGGTTTATAGCGGCGTCTTAAGTAATTATAGCTAAAACCCCGTCTCGCTTTATATACGGTTTAGCTTATACTATAAAATCCCTTTCTTAGCCTATAGCTATAATAAGCTTTAAAGACTTATTTAGTCTTACTTAGTAAACGCTTTTCCCGCTTACCGCTACGCTTAGCCTAGCTATATAAAGGCGTATAAGCGCTTTATTATAGTCTATTTACCGTCCTTTCTTAACTAAAGAAGATAGCAATAACTAGCCTCGCAATATATTCCGCCGCTTAATCTTATAAAAGCCGCTAGTAGTAACTAATATAATCCTTAACGGACCTAGCTTTATAAGCCTATACTCCGGCGATAAGATTATAATAATTAAGAGTTTCCGCCTAGCTATAAACTATGCTAAGTTTTACTTATAAGCCCGCGAAGAGTTTAAACGCGACTTAACTTTAACTTAAGTAATAAAGTTCTTAGGCTTTAATATCCGCTTTATTAGCTATACTAACTACGCGCTTTATATTCTCGCTTTTAAGGCCCCTTTTATATAAAAGTTTTTCGAGACTATTAAGTACGTTTAAAACCTTAAGAGCGAGAAGTTAAGCATTAAGGCTATTAAAGACCTTATTACCCGCTTTTAAGTAAGAATATAGACGTTTAATACCTTAATGCTTATTATACTTATTAATATTAGCGGGACGGCCTACCCTTACTTTAATACTTTCTTAGTAGCTAAACGCGCGTTAATTAGCGGAAAAGCGTAGGTAGTAGCGCTATATAAGAAGGATAATAAGTCGGAAAGCCTAGCGATAAAGAGGGGGGGATACCTACGATAGTAGTAATAAGTAAGATATAATATCTTACTTATAAGCGGCTTATAAGGCTAGTAAGTAAAACGGGAGACTTAGCGGAGGATTAAAAATAGCGTAAGAAAGTTAGGTAAAATAATAATATAAGATAAGGCTTAAATAAAGCTAGTCTTTTATAATATATCCTATTAAGGAACTTAAGTATTTCTTAGCGCGGAGACTCCTTACTACTTAATAAAAGCTTAAATATACGCTTTAAAAGAAAGTAAGAAAAACTTTACTATACGTTTTAGCTAAACGTACTAATCGCCTTAATAAAGATAAAGCCGTATAATTAAATATAAGGTAAGGATTTACGATAAAGCCGCTTATTAACTATCTTAAGCTACTTAGCTACTATTAGCCGGATAAGTAAAAAAAACTATTAAAAGGATAAGGATAGTATACTATTAATATAGTATAAAGACGCTACTATAAAGCTATTACTTAGCACCCCCTTTACTTTATCCTTACTTTAAACTAATAAGGATATTAGCTTTTCTTTCTTACTTAAAAGAGTTATTATAAAATCTAAACGGCTATACTTAAACTCCTTACTTTACTTTTAAGGAAGCTTTATAAAACCCCGCGATAAGAACGCTTAAAGCACGCACTATAAAAGCTCGCTTAAAAAGATATAACGAATATTATTAGTCGGACCCTGCTAAGGTTTTTAAGATATAGCTATAAAGGGTTAAAAGCCTACTTAACTATAGTTTACGATATCTTTAACTATAAAAGATACTATAAAAACTATTAAGTGGATTTTACCGGTATCTTTAAGGGATTTCTAAGGATTTCCGCGGGATATCCTAACTATAGTTCGACCTATTTTTAACTATAAAAGCACTTTAAAAGATATAAGATAAACCTTACCGCGATTTTTAAGGGATATTTAAGGATATTTAAGGGATTTCCTTAACTATAGTTTATAATGTTTTTAACTAAGCTTATACTTAGTTTATTAAGTAATTCTATAAGGATATTTATAGTTTATTTTTTATATTATAGATAGTATAGTTAAAGATCCTTAAAATTAGCTTAAAGAACTAAGTATAAAGTAGCTAGCTATACCTTTAAGAATAGTTAAGCTTTTTACTATTTCTAAACCTTTATATACGTTTATATATAGTAATTAGTTTATTATACTAGCTTAACCGGCGGTAATTAGTTTATAGTACCGGCCCCGACTAGCGGTAATTAGTCCGTAGTACTAGCCTTAACTAGCGGTAATTAGTTCGCGCCTTATCCCCTTATCCTTATACTATAAAGCGTAGTACGTTTAAAGTTACTATTAAAGTAAGATAGCTTATATACTAGCTAGATATAAAAAGGTCTTTTAATATTTATTTAGTCGTTTTAGTAGTATAACTACGCTTAGCGGATAAGCTAGCTATATGCTTAAGACTAGTTTAAGATAAAAGGATACTTTACTTAAATAAGTAAAAAGTAAAACAAATCTTATAAAGCTATATAATAAAGAAAGGCGGCGGAAAGCTAAGGAAAGAGTTTTTTATAGCTTAAAAAAGCTAGCTAAGTAGCTATAACTTATAAGTAAATAAAAAAGCGGTCTTCTTACTAAAGATCGTAAAAGCCTTTAAAAAAGCATAAGAGGAGTTAGCTACTTAAGTAGTTTAAATAAGAGTATAATATATAGCCCTTATAACTTAATATAAAACTCTTTAACTAAGAAAATTAAGCGGTTAGGCCTAAGTATAAGACCTAAAAGCTATTATAAGTTATAAGAAACTATAACTTACTACGCTTAAAGTAATTAGTTATTTTAATAATAATATATCGCCGTTTACTTTAAGTAATAAAGCCCTTTTAGCTTTATAGTATACTTATTTAAAATCTTTCCGCCGCTTACTTTCTCTTTTTTCCTTTTTTTCTTTTATAACTATATTTCCTTTTACCGCTAGCTATAGCCCGCTATACCTCGCTTACTTTTATATATATAACCTTCTTTACTTTAAGCTTATAATCTTTATACTCCTATTTTCAGTCCTTTTATTATTTAACGTCTTTTATAGCTAAGACTAGCTATTTTATAACTACTTCTTTAGCCCGCTCTCTTATAAGCCCTTATACCTTTAATATAAAGGATATAAATAAGCTTTTAAGCTTTATAAAAATAAGGTAGCTATCCTTTATAGCCTTAAGTCCCTTAGTAAGAGTTAAAACCTTTAAGTTTAAGCTTCCGTATAAACTTATGCCGCTTTTTATAGCCGCGCTTAAGCTAACGGATTTAACTTAAACTATAATACCGTAAAGGATAGCTTATACTACCCTCTTTAAATACTTAACTTAAACGACTTATCTCTTAGCTTTATATTATAGCGAGGTCTAGATAGCCGGTTTTATAGTAACTTAGCTATACTTTTTACTTAGCTCTTACCGTTTAAAAGCCCTTACCGCTTATATATTTTTTAAGGCGTAGCCGGAAATCTTTATTAGTAGAATAACTAGCTAATACTTAACGCCTTAAGGTTAGCTAACCTTATTATAGTCCTAAGATTTATAGTAGCCGCTATAGCTAGCGGAAACCCGCTTTAACTAAACGACTAAAACGACGTTTATACTATCCTTAACTATATATTTAAGGCTTAGCTTAACTAGTTTATAGCCGGGTTTATAGCGGCGTTTTAAGCTACTATAGCTAAAACCCCGTCTCGCTTTATACGCGATCTAGCCTATACTATAAAATCCCTTTCTTAGCTTATAGCCGCTATAAGCCTTAAAGACTTATTTAGTCCCGCTTAGCGAATACTCTTTCCGCTTACCGCTATACTTAGCCTAGCTATATAAAAGTATATAAGCGCCTTACTATAGTTTATCCGCCGTCTTTCCTTAACCGGAGGAGATAGTAATAACTAGCCTTATAATATATTCTGCCGCTTAATCCTATAAAAGCCGCTAATAGTAACTAATACGATCCTTAATAGACTTAGCTTTATAAGCTTATACTTTAGCGACGAGATTATAAGAATTAAGAGTTTCTACCTAGCTATAAACTATACTAAGTTTTACTTATAAGCCTATAAAAAGTTTAAACGTAACTTAACTTTAACTTAAGTAATAAAGTTCTTAGGCTTTAATATTTACTTTATTAGCTATACTAACTATATACTTTATATTCTTACTTTTAAGGCCCCCTCTATATAAAGGTTTTTTAAGACTATTAAGTATATTTAAAACCTTAAAAGCGAGGAGTTAAGCACTAAGGCTATTAAGGACCTTATTACCCGCTTTTAAGTAGGAATATAAATATTTAATACCTTAATGCTAACTATATCTATTAATATTAATAAGACGGCCTACCCTTACCTTAATACCTTTTTAGTAGCTAGATATATATTAGTCGGCGGAAAGGCGTAAGTAATAGCGCCGCGTAAAAAGGATAATAAGTTAAAAAGCCTAGCAATAAAGAGTAAAGAATAATTATAATAGCTATAATAAGTAAGGTATAATATCTTGCTTATAAGTAGCTTATAAGGCTAGTAAGTAAAACGGGAGACTTAGTAAAGGATTAAAAAACGGCGTAAAAAGGGTAAGTAAGATAATAATATAAAAATAAAGCTTAAATAAAGCTAATCTTTTATAACGTATCCTACTAAAGAACTTAAGTATTCCTTAGCGCGGAGACTCCTTACTACTTAGTAAGGGCTTAAATATACGCCTTAAAAGAGGGTTAAAAAACTTTACTATAAGTTTTAACTAAACGCGCTAATCGCCTTAATAAAGATAAAGCCGTATAACTAAATATAAAGTAAAAATCTATAATAAAGCCGCTTACTAACTATCTTAAGCTACTTAGCTATTATTAGCTAGATAAGCTAAAAAAACTATTAAAAGAATAAGGATAGCGTACTATTAATATAACGTAAAGACGCTACTATAAAGCTATTACTTAGCACCCCCTTTACTTTATTCTTACTTTAAACTAATAAGGACGTTAGCTTTTCTTTCTTACTTAAGGGAGTTATTATAAAATTTAAATAGCTATGCTTAAACTCCTTACTTTACTTTTAAAAAAGCCTTATAAAACCTTATAATAGGAACGCCTAGAGTATATACTATAAAGGCTCGCTTAAGGAAATACGATAAATATTACCGGTTAGACCCCGCTAAGATCTTTAAGATAATACTATAAAGGGTTAAGAGCTTACTTAACTATAGTTTATAACGTTTTTAACTATAAAAGATACTATAAAAACTATTAAGCGGATTCCGCTAGTATTTTTAAGGGATTTTTAAGGATTTCCATAAGATATCTTAATTATAGTTTAACCTGTTTTTAACTATAAAAGCACTTAGAAGATATAGGATAAACCTTACTGCGATTTTTAAGGGATATTTAAGGATATTTAAAGGATTTCCCTAATTATAGTTTATAATGTTTTTAACTAAGCTTATACTTAGTTTATTAAGCGATTTTATAAAGATATTTACGGTTTATTTTATATACTATAGATAGTATAGTTAAAGATCCTTAAAATTAGCTTAAAGAACTAAGTATAAAGTAGCTAAGTATACCTTTAAGAATAGTTAAGCTTTTTACTATTTCTAAACCTTTATATACGTTTACGTATAGTAATTAGTTTGTTATACTAGCTTAATTAGCAGTAATTAGTTTATAGTACCGGCTTTAACTAGCGGTAATTAGTTTATAGTACTAGCCTTAACCGGCGGTAATTAGTCCGCGCCTTATCCCCTTATCCTTATGCTATAAAGCGTAGTAAAGAAAGAGGAATTTATAATTAAAGAGGTAAAGGCAGCTTATTAAAAGAAAGAAAGTAAAAATAAGTAGTAAGAGGTTTTTATTAAGTAATATAGCTACTTAAACCTTACTTAAAAGCTTATATAAGAGCTTATAGGCGTTATTATATTAAATAAGTTTAAGGCCCTTTATAGGCTATTAAATAAAAATAACGGACTTAATAATTAGTAGCTTCCCCTTAAAAATTAAAGGGGAGCGAACTAGGTTAATATTTTTACGCTACCTTTATAAAATAAAAAAGCCTTTATATAAAAGCCTATAAGCGCTATTAAGCTAATATTAAAAAACCCTTTTATTAATATAAAGCTAACCTTAACCTTTTTATTACTTAAAGCGTTTTATAAAGTAAAAAGAAAAAAAAGGTTATATTTAAAGCCGACCGGCTTAAGCGATTAAGGCTTATATATTATCCTTATCTTACTTATTATTATTATCGCTCTTTTCCTCTTTATTATTATTATTATCCTCCTTCTCCCCTTTCTTAAAGGCGGTAGCAGCGGCCTTTAAAGCGTAAAGGCGGCCTTTTAGCCCGGATATTTAAGTAGTAGTAGCGGCAAACGCGTTAAGAAGGGCGGCGGCGGCGGGTATAATAAAGCTAGTAGTAGCGCTATAATAAGTAATATAAGTAGCCGGGGTAAGAGTAGCGATAAGAATAAATAGGGGCACTATTAATAGCGCTAAAAAAGTAATATTCTTAATAAAAATAGTTAGCGCTAATCGCTATAATAAGTATAGTAAGAAAAAAGAAAAAAAGAGGGACTTATTTAAGTATATAGCTTATCCGCTTAAGCGAGTATAAGTAATAATAAGCGGCGATAGCGCTTTTAACTATACTTTAACTACTTTCTTATTAAGGTTAGCTTTTTAAGCTAACTTAGCGGTAATAAAAACGGTTAAAGCTATTTTATAAGCACGGCTAGTATAAGTATAGGTAAAGTAGCTACTATTAAAACGACTTACTTACTTATAGTAAGTATAGCTATTTAATAAGTAGCGTATATAGAACTTATTATAAGTAGCGCTAAGTAATACTTACCGATTATATTAAGTTATAAGGTTAGTATTAAAATAGCGTATTAAGGGAAGCGGACTTATAGCGCTTAACTTAATAATTTTAAAGGTAGTAAAAGGGTTGCTAAAAAGTAAAGTTATAAAAGCTAGTAATAGTATAGCTATTTACAAAGGCGTTATTAGCTTAAGCGTAGTTAAGAAAGCGGCGGTAATATAAGCGGTAATAGTAGTATAGGTACGGTACTTTTAAAGCTTAAAGTTATTAAAAGGCTTTAATATAAGTATTAATAACGTAAATAATATATTATTTTTATAAATATTAGCTTAAAAGTATTAACTTTATATATAAGAGGGCGATACTTATAGTAATATTATTACTATTATTATTATTGCCGCTACTATTACTATTATTATTACTTATATTATTAATTTAAAAGGAAGAGGAAGGAAAAAAAGGTTAAGAGTAAAGGGATAGGGTATTTATACCTTATAGCCTTTAACTTAAAGCGCGGAATACCGCGATAGCGGATAAGCTACTTAATATACCGCCGGGCTATTAAAGCTAAATAAGATACTTATTTAATAAGCGGACAGCCTTTTTAATAAGTAAGCGCTTAATAAAAAGCGGGCGGCGGCGGTAAGTAAAGCTATTAAACCTGCTATTATATAGCTTAACTTACTATAATATAAGTTCTATACTTATTAAGCTACGGACTAAGTAGCTTTTTATAATAGCTAATAGCTCTTTATAATAGCTAATAGCTTTAAGCTATATAGTATAGTATAAGGAGCGGAGGTATTATATTAAAGTTTTTAACTTATAGGGTTATAAAGACTTAAGCTCTAACTTAAGTCTTATTATATAAAGAGGGCTAGGTTTATATATATAAGCACGGACTTATTATATATAAGTAGGCTCTTTATAGTTTATTATTATAATACTATTAATAGCACTTATATATTAGCCTTTACTTACTATATAATAAGTATTTCTTTAATTAAAAATAGTTTAAACTATAATTAAAATATCTTATAAAAATCCTTAAATATCCTTTAAAAATACTAATAAAATCCGTTTAGTAGTTTTTATAGTACTTTTTTTAATTAAAGCTATTATAAACTATAATTAAATAGGCTTTTAAGTATTTATAATTATATTTTAAGAACTTTAATAAAGTTTATTTAGTAGCATTTATTATATTTCTTTAAGCAAACCTATTATAAAATCTAGACGGCTACGCCCGGACTCCTTACTTTACTCTTAAAGAAGCTTTATAGAACCCCGCGATAAGAACGCCCGGAGCACGTACTACGAAGGCTCGCTTAAGGAGATACGACGAACATTACCGGTCGGACCCCGCTAAGGTTTCCGGGATATAACTACGGAGGGTTAAAAGCCTACCCGACTATAGTTTACGATATCTTTAACTAAAAGAGATACTATAAAAACTATTAAGCGGATTCCGCCGGTATTTTTAAGGGAGTTTTAAGGATTTCTATAGGATATCTTAATTATAGTTTAACCCGTTTTTAACTATAAAAGCACCCCGAAAGATATAGGATAAACCTTACCGCGATTTTTAAGGGATATCTAGGGATATTTAAGGGATTTCCCTAACTATAGTTTATAGTGTTTTTAACCGGGCTTATACTTAGTTTATTAGGCGATTTTATAAGGATATTTATAGTTTACTTTACGTACTATAAATAGTATAGTTAAAGATCCTTAAAAGTAGCTTAAAGGACTAAGTATAAAGTAGCTAGCTATGCTTTTAAGAATAGATAAGCTTTTTACTATTTTTAAACCTTTATATACGATTATATATAGTAATTAGTCCGTTATACCGGCCCGACTAGCGGTAATTAGTTTATAGTACCGGCCCCGACTAGCGGTAATTAGTTTATAGTACTAGCCCCGACTAGCGGTAATTAGTCCGCGCCTTATCCCCTTATTCTTATGCTATAAGGCGTAGTAAAACCTTTATAGTATATACTTTAAGTATTCCCGGCGTGGGTTTTTATAAAGCTCTTTAAAAGTAAAGTAAGGAGTTTAAGTATAGCCGCTTAAACTTTATAATAATAAACTTATTATACTAAGTAGCTTAAGACCCCTTATTAAAATAAGTAGTTATAAACCCTTAACTCTTTATAATTTTAGTAAAAGAAAAGAGGAATTTATAATTAAGGAAGTAAAAGTAGCTTATTAAAAAAAAGAAAGTAAAAGTAAGTAGTAAAAAGTTCTTATTAAATAATATAACTACTTAAACTTTACTTAAAAGCTTATATAAAAACTTATAAGTATTATTGCTTTAAATAGGTTTAAAGCCTTTTATAAGCTAATAAATAAAAATAATAAGCTTAATAATTAATAGCTTCCTTTTAAGTAGTAATAAAAAGTAAGCTAAGCTAATATTTTTATATTACTTTTATAAAATAAAGAAGCCTCCGCTTAAAAGCTTATAAGCGCTATTAAGCTAATATTAAAAAACCCCTTTATTAATATAAAAGTAACCTTAGCTTTTTTATTACTTAAGGTATTTTATAAAATAAAAAAGGAAAAGAAATTATATTTAAAGCTAATTAGCTTAAGTAATTAAGGCTTATATATTATTCTTATCTTACTTATTATTATTATTGCTCTTTTCCTCCTTATTATTATCGTTATCCTCTTTCTTCTCCTCCTTCTTAAAGGCGGCGGCGGCGGTTTTTAATTATACTTTAACCGCTTTATTATTAAAGTTAGCCTTTTAAGCTAACTTAATAGTAATAAAAATAGCTTAAGCTACTTTATAAGTACAGCTAGTATAATTATAAATAAAGGAGTTATTATTAAAGCGATTTACTTACTTATAGTAAGTATAGCCGCTTAATAAGTAGTATATATAAAACTCGCTATAAGAGTGCTAAGTAATACTTACCGTTTATATTAAGTTATAAAGTTAATATAAGGATAGCATATTAAAGGGAGCGGACTTATAGCGCTTAACTTAGTAGTCTTAAAAGTAATAAAAAGGCTATTAAAAAGCGGGGTTAAAAAGGCTAGTAATAATATAGTTGCTTATAAGGGCGTTATTAGCTTAAGCATAGCTAAGAAGGCGGCGGTAATATAAGCGGCTGTAGCGGTATAAATATAGTACCTTTAAAGCTTAAAGTTATTAAGGAGCTTTAATATAAGTATTAATAACGTAAATAATATATTATTTCTATAAGTATTAGCTTAAAAGTATTTACTTTATATATAAAAGAGCAATACTTATAATAATAATATTATTATTATTACTATTATTACTATTATTATTACCGCTATTATTATTAATATTATTAGTTTAAAAAAAGGAAAGGAGGGTTAAAGGTAAAAAGATAGGGTATTTATACTTTATAGCCCTTAACTTAAAGCGCGGATTACTATAATAGCGGATAGGCCGCTTAATATACCGCTAAGCTATTAAAGGCGGATAAGATACTTATTTAATAAGCAGATAGGCTTCTTAATAAGTAGCCGGCTAATAAAGGGCAAGTAGCGGCGGCGGGTAAGGCTATTAAACCCGCTATTATATAGCCTTACTTATAATAATATAAGTCCTACGCTTATAAGACCGTAAACTAAGTAGCCCTTTATAATAGCTAATAGCCCTTTATAATAGCTAATAACTTTAAGCTACTTTATATAGTATAAAAAGCGGAGGTATTATATTAAAGTCTTTAACTTATAAGGTTATAAGGACTTAAGCTATAGCTTAAGCCTTATTATATAAGGAGGGCTAGGTTTATATATATAAGCATAGACTTACTATATATATATATGCTTTTTATAGCTTATTATTATAATACTATAAGCGATACTTATATACTAGCCTTTACTTACTTTATAATATAAACTACTTATTTTATAATAAGATTCGTAGTTTAGTAATAAATAACTTTATAAGTTATATAAAGTATAAGTTATAGATTAATATATAAAATTATATAAAATTATATAAGAGAAAAGCCTTTTAATAGCCTTAAAAAGGTATAAAAAGGTCTCTTCTCCTTTTTTCTAAACTTTTTTTAGCTAGTTTAAACTTAAAAAATCTATATAATAAGATACTTTTATATTATTTAGTTTAGTTAATTAAAAACTAAGTCTTTTTCTCCTTTTTACTACTTATAATTTTTACTTTAATAAATTATACGAGGATACTTACTTACTACTTAAAAAATAGCTTATAAAGAGTATTATTATATTAAGGGCCTACGTATACTTAGTTTAGTAGCACGTAGCTAAATAATTGTTTATCTAAAGCTAAAGAGGGAAGGGGGAAATCTCTATTTAAACTACGTAGCTCTATACTATATAAAGGTCGCTTAAGTAGCCCGTACTTAAGTTAAGTTCGGGTTAAAGTTAAGCTAAGTTTAAGTAAAGCTTTATACGACTTCGGCTATATATTAGCTTAACTCTTAGTTATTCGCTATAATATAACTATAGCTCTTTTTATAGTATAGCCTATAATACTATCCTCCCTTTAAGCTATTACGCACTAAGGTATATAATATCGTCGCCCTGCCCCCCGCTTCGCGCTTAATATTAATCGGTGCGGTTATCCTTATTATGCTTATAGTTATACGTTAACGCACTCCCTTAACTAACGTCGCTTTATAGCGTTAAATACGTTATACGCTCGCCTATTTACGCCGCTATATTATCTTAAGTAGCGCTAAGGCGGTATAACGTATCTTCTTTACTCCCCGTTATTATTAGTGCTTAAAGCATACCTTACCTTTCCGCCGCTTATAGTTCCCGGGTATAAATACCTTTTCTCTCTCCCTCTCCCTCCTTTCTCTTTTCTTTTTCTTTAATTATTAATCTTCTCGCGCGCGCGCCCCCTTTTATAATAGCTTCGTCGCGCCGCGCCTTAATATATCTACTATATCTCCCCGCGCCTTATCTCCCGCTATATCGTAGGCGTTTACCCGTCTAGCGCCCCTTAGCACGCCCGGCGACTATACGCTACCGCCCTTATATTAATCTTCGCGCCCGCCGCTATCGCTTAATAAGCGGAGCGCGATATATAGCACTACTATACGGCGCTTTCTTTACCTCGCGTGCGTTAGATGTATAGCGTCTCTTAATACGGATACTTAGTATAGCGCTTACTAAAATTAAGCCTCGCCCCGCGCCTATAATTATTTTACTTACGCCTATACCGGGTTATACTATTTACTTATATATCCTTATTCTTAAACTTTATATAATATAACGCTAACGCGATATTAGTATATTAGCGCTATAATTGCCGCCGCTAATATGCTTTAAGACTATACGTCTTAAAAGACGTTTAAGGACTATCGCGCCGACTTATATATACGTTCTTTAATCTTTAATAAATACTAGCTAAAAGGATATTATTAACGATTATTATAGTATATAAAGTTAGCCCGCGCCGCTATTATAGCGCGCTAAGCCTAAATATACCTTAACGTTTAAGGTTAATCTATTAGTATTAGTTAGTAGTAAGTAGCTTACTTAAATTAAGTCTTAGTTTTTTACATATTTTATTTATATCTACTTTATATTTTATTATATCTTACTATATTTATTATTTATTTAGTTATTATCCTTACTTAGTATGCGTTTATAGCGTATCTTCTTTATATCCGTTGTTTAAAATCGTTTTAACGCTTACTAAGCGTAGCCCGAAACTCTTTTTTATTTTTCTTAGTTTTTATCTTTTTCTCTACTAACTCCTTTATTCTATCTCCCGCTCCCTTACCCGGCTTACTATCGTCCTTCCGCTTCGCCCTTATTATTCTTTATTATACTGCTATACCGTTCTTTAAATTCTTTTAAAGCGATTATATCTTAAAAGTCGCTAATTAGCTACTACGTTAAGTTAGCGTACTTATACTACTTTATTAAGACTTAGTATTACCTCCCCCTTTTAATCCGTCTTTACTAAGCTTACTTAATCTTCTTTATAACGTACTTTAGTTTATTATCTTCCCCGATTACTAGCAGTAGCTAATAATCGTTAACTACTTAGTTAAGTAAGGGGTTATCCGCTACGCGGCGGAGGAACTTTATATATAGTCTCTTATATACCCTCCTTAATATATCGAGTTTTACTATATATAAGCTAACTACCTTTATTATAATATACTTTTAGTATAGCTAATTAAGCTTTTAGTAAGGCTTATCCGTAATATACTTCTTTATATCTAGCTATACCTTATCGCTTACTTAAAGTCTTTCCGCTAGTATATAAGACCGGTTCGCTATCTCCTCTTACCTTACTTATAATACGGCGATCGCCGTTTAAAGGAAGTCGGCGACTTCCTTTATCCTTTATATAAGGCTCTATACGCTCTTTATATTTAGCATAAGCGGTCCCTCCTCTTATACGATTTAAATCGGCTTAATATTATACCTATATATAGCGAAAAAGGGGCTTATACCCGTTATCGATACTACCCGATTATTAAGCGCCGCTTAAGCATAAGGTAGCTATACCCCTTAATCGTCTTACTTATAGTAAACGTATATATAAAGGTATGCTTATACCTCTTAGTTCGCGCGCTTTATTACCTTATTAGTTTGCGGGTAGTAAGCTAAACTTAGCTTCCTTTAAACCTTAGTTTATTAGTAAAATTCCTTTTAAAATTGCCTTATTTAGTTTATCTTTTAATTTAAGATAATAGATTTTAGCATTTTATAAAAGCGGAAGTAAGATTATAAGAACTTAGTAGCGCATACTACTACTCTTATTATCGGTATCGCTTTTAAAGTTATTGCCTTTATTAGCCGGTCCGTTATTACTTAAAGGTTTTAAGAGCCCTTAGTCCTTATTAGTAATAAGTTAACTATAAAGTCTATTATTAAGTATATAAACGGCTATATAAAGGGCGGTAATAGTTAAAAAAGCCCTTTTTAAAGTTGCTTTTAAATATACCCCTTACTATATAGCCCGCAGTTCGCGATAAGCTAGCGCACTATTAATAACTAGCTTAGCTAAAAGAACTCTTAAGCTAGTATCGCGAGCGTCCCCTCGCGCCTTAAGTATCCTACCGCTATTAAGTCGTATATCCGCTAAGCGATTAATACTTAAAGCTTATTTAGCTCTTCGTCCTCCTCCTCCTTAAGGTATTAAACCTTACTTAGCACTTAAAGTCGGTCTTTAAAGCAAAGGCGCCCCCTTATATTAATTATATACTTACTTACTTAAACCTTTAATTATTATTTTAAAGTAAGCGACTAATCGCTATTCCGTACTACTTAAAATACTACTTAGTACTCTTTATTCTTTTATAGTATTACTATCTACCGCTCTTAGATCTCTTACTTATTAAATACGCGGGCTAGTTATACTTATTCCTTAGGCGCGTCTTAGCTTAAGTTCGAGTTAAGTTTTAGCTAAACTCCGCCTTTATTCGCCCCGCCTTCGTCCCGAGGTATAAGGTTATCCGCCTTACTTATATAAGCGATTAACCCCGCGTTCTTATCCCCCTCCCGCATTATCGCGATAGTGCGCTTTTCCTATACTAATTATCGCGGGAGGTTTATATACTTACTGCTAAGGGGAACTTAATATCCTATTAATCGCGCGCTATCCGGGATTATCTATACTACGCGTCTTATTTCCTTTTTATCGGATGCCCTTTCTGGCTTATCTTAATCGCGGCGCGATAAAGCGTTAAGTACTACCGCTAACCTCTTTAAGCGGTACTTTAATATAAAGTTATATAAGGTAAGCTTTATCGCTTACTTACTTTACCTTTTATTTAACTTCTTCTTTATTATAAAGTACTTTAAGTTCTTATAATCTATTAGTACTATAAACGCTAGCATATTATATAACTTTACCCTTTAAAAGTTTAAATATCGTATAATCGCGAGTAACTCCTTATTATAGATTAAGTAGTTATACTCCGCTATATTAAGTCGTTTTAAGAAGAACTTAACTAAGTATTATATCTTATTTAGTCTTACTTATATTAGCACGCCGCTTATTGCGTATTTAAAGCAGTCCGCCTTTAAGTATATTTCCCTCTTAAAGTTATATAGCTATAGCACTAGCGTATTATAAAATACCTTTTAAATAAACTTAAACGCGGCTTAGTACTCCTTAATCTATAAGAACGTTATATTCTTTTTATAAAGACCGTTTAAGCACTATAAGGCCTTAGTATAAAGCGGGATAAAAGTATAGTAGTAATTCGCAAACTTAAAGAAGCTTTAAACGCCCTTTATATTCCTTAGCGCTTACTATATCTAAATAGCTTAGATTTTCTTTAAGTTATACTAAACCTTACCCCCGGCCTATATAATAAAACTTAAGTACTTTACTTTTTTCGTTATAAAGTCGTATTTTTATAGGTTTAATATAAGGCCTACCTCTTATAACTTTTTAAGCACCTTCGCTACCTTCTCTTAGTAGTTATAAAGCGACCTTAATAAGTAAATTAAAACGTTATCTATATATACTATAACGAACTTATAAAGGTAGTCCTTTAGCACTTAATTAATATAGCGCTAAAAGGTAGCCGGCGTTTTTATAAGGCTAAATAAGTATACTTACTATTTAAATAGTCTAAACCTTGTTTAAAAGGCCGTCTTAAACTTATAGCCCTTTACGATTTTAATCTTATAAAACGCTACGACGATATTAAGTTTTATAAACTAATATACCTTTGCTAGTATCTTTAGCGTTTTTATAATTAATAGTAGCGTATACTAGTCCCTCTTTATAATCGTGTTTAAGGCTTAGTAATCGTAGTAAAAGCGTAGTCGGCTATCGGCCTTCCTTATAAACTATAAAAGGTTAGAGTAGCAGCGAAATTGTAGGGAAATCAGGAGATCACGTGATGTCACGTAATAGAGGAGTCGATGTTATATAAGGCAGGATTTTGGCTGGAATTGATTAATAAAGAATTAAGTGCGTGAGTGCTTATAGAATCTCTAGCTATTTAATAGTAGTAGATTCGCCTTTTATAGACAAATGTGAGGGAACGGAGTGACATATCCGGACCGGCCTTTAGGTAGTCTTGAAGCCCGAAGAATGCTGATTTTAAAGCATTTTATCCCGTGGCTATATGTCCCTTCTTTGTGCGGCAATTCGTGTTTAAAGTTGGTTAAGGTTGGTTTAGGTCTAAGCGGATCCTTGTTTCATCCAGCT
>JAPEBW010001368.1:0-25393 GCA_027405785.1 Ophiocordyceps robertsii | reverse complement strand
ACCGCAAAACCGGCCGTCTAGACCTCGCTATAGTATAAGGCCGGGAGGTAAGTTATTTAAGTTAAGTATTTAAAGAGGGTAGTATAGGCTATCCTTTATAGTACTATAGTTTAAGTTAAATCTATTAGCTTAAGCGCGGCTATAGAAGGCGGCGTAGGTTTATGCGAAAGCTTAAACCTAAAGGTTTTAACTCTCGCTAAAGAACTTAAGGCTATAAAGGATAGCCGCCTCGTTTTTATAAAGCTTAAAGGCTTACTTATATCCTTTATATTAAAAGCGTAAGGGCTTATAAGAGAGCGGGCTAAAGAAGTAATTATAAAATAGCTAGTCTTAGCTATAGGAGATGTTAGATAATAAAAGGACTCGGAATAAGAGTATAAGGATCGTAGGCTTAAGGTAAAGAAGGTTATACGTATAGGAGTAGGCGAGGTGCGGCGGGCTATAGCTGGCGGTAAAGGGAAATATAGTTATAGAAAGAAAAAAGGAAAGGAGAAAGGGCGGGCGGCGGAGAGAATTTAAATAAGTATACTATAAGGCTAAAAAGGCCTTATTGCTTAAGGTAAACGGCGGTATATTATTATTAAAATAACTAATTACCTTAAGTATAGTAAGTTATAGTTTTTTATAACCTATAGTAGCTTTTAAGTCTTATGCTTAAGCTTAACCGCTTAATTTTCTTAGTTAGAGAGTTTCGTATTAAGTTATAAAGGCCGCGCGTTATGCTCTTATCCGAACTACTTAGGTAGCTAACTCCTTTTATGCCTTTTTAAAAGCTTTTATAATCTTCGGCGAGAAGACTGCTTTTTCGTCTACTTATAAGTTATAGCTACTTAGCTAGCCTTTTTAAGCTATAAGGAACTCCTTCTTCGGCTTTCCGCCGCCTTTCTTTATTATGCGGCTTTATAGGATTTATTTTACTTCTTACTTATTTAAGTAAGGTATCCCTTTATCTTAAACTAGTCTTAAGTATATAGCTAGCTCGTCCGCTAGTCGTAGTTATACTACCGAAACGACCGGATAAATATTTAAGGACCTTTCTATATTTAGCCGGTATATAAGCTATCTTACTTTAGCGGTAACCTTAAACGGCCTAGTGCGTCTTTCTTAAAGCTTCGCTAGTCTACTATCCGCGATATAGTAGCCTTTACCGAGCTATAGCTAGACTTAATCGCTAAGCTTAAATTTTAGCGGGCGGTGTTTCTTATTATATTTATCCTTTATAGCGGCTTAAGCATAAGCGATAGCTAACCTAGCTTCTTTTTATAAGACCTCTCGGTTCTATAGGTATAAGTAGTTACTTAAAAACCGGAGGCCGTTATCTATTCTTATCCTTATAATAAGCTTACTAAGGGCCGCGTAAATTACCGAGAAGAAGGAATTATTAAGGCTAAACTAAAGGGCGATTAGCGTATCGGTTTAGCATAAGTCCGGGAAATCGGCGGTAAAGAATCGTAGCGCGATTTTTATAGTTTAGTTTCGCCTTTTTAATAGGCCGTCGGTTTAAGGGTGCTAAGCGGTAAATATAAGAAGCTTCGATCTAAAGGCTTACTATAAGGTCCGCTAAAATACTAAAGTAAACTTTATATCCCGGTTAAAGATTATCCCCTTTAGAATCCCTTAATTAGCACGGAGTAGTTCGGTATATAACGCTTATACTTAGTCTTCCGCTATAAACTAATTATTGCTTAAGATAAGGAGATATATTTTTAAGAATTTATTAGTTATAGTTAGTAAGGTATTAAAGAAGTTCCTTATAGGATCTTTTTATAAGGATTGTTCGGCTTAAACTACTAAGAGCTTAGTAATAAAATCTATCGCTATTATATAGTATAGAACCGGCGGGCTTTAAATTAAGATAAGCTACCTTAGCGTCTTACCTTAGTTAGTTTAGTTGCGGTAGTAAGTATCGTAGCCGTTTATAACCTTATCTATATATCTACTAAGCCGTAGGATTAAGAAGCTTTTAAATAGGTCTTACTATATACGGGTGCGGCTAGTATAGAAGTATTTAGCGTAGGCGTCTTCGACGATCTCCTTAGCGTAAGTCTTAAGGATATATAGTCTCTTACGTCCGTTATTCTCCGTAAAGTATAGTAACCCCTACGACTAAAGGAATAGGAGTCCGGGGACCTTATCCTTATCGCCGAGCTACGCTATGATTTTTGCTTACCGTATATCTTCTATATATCTATCGATTATTTTCTAGCGGAGCGGCAATTCGATTAATACTTCCGCGTAGAGGAATACGCGGTCCGTTATCTTATCTTCCTAGATACGTTTTAATTCCCTTTCTTAGTTCGGGGATACCGGCTTATCGTCTTAGTACGGTAAACGTAAGAGCGCGTCTAGCACGACGTTTTCGACGCTTAAGATATAGCATACCTTAAGCGGGAATTAGCTTAAGTATTAAGACGCGAGGACTAGCTTATTATTAGATTTTATGCTAGTAGAGAATAGGGATTTTTAGTATACGATTCTATAAGTACTCGCGTAGTCGGTAAAGATAACTACTTATAGTATTTTTATAGATAGTACTATAGTGCGTAGCTTGCGTACTGCCTATACTAAACCGGCTACTTTAAGTTCCGTAGGCTAGTATTAAGGTTCTCCGCCTTAAAAGGCGCGGCTTAAGTAAACGATAAGCTAGACCTTAGTCCGGGCTAGTAGCGTCTTTTTATCTTATTCTATGCCTTCTTTTAAGTAAAAAGCTATAGCCGCTACTCCGTATTCTCGGGATATATCGATTTAGATAAATAGTTATTAAGCGGGGTTAAAGTAGTAAATTGTTTAGGGCTTAGTAAGTTTTTTAGTTAGAATCGCGAAGGCCTCTTCCTTTTCCGGAGTAGGCTAAAAAGCGGCTTTCGCGGCGTATTAAGCCTATCCTTAGCCCTTTAAGGGGACTCCGTCTTCTTATCCTACTTAAAGTAGCTCTATCTTTCGTTTTTATAGAATATCGACTTCCTTAGCGAAATACGGGACCGTATAGCGTAGCTACCCGGTAAGGCCGATCTATTTCTTAAGCTATTAAAGGTTCTTTAAGAACGCAATATCCTTTAAGGCTCGCACGCGTTTGTTTATATTTATTAAGCTAATAGCGTCTACCTTAAATCTAAGGAGCTATATAGACGGGTATGCTAAGAAGGACTTTAGTCCGGATAAGGTAATATTATAGTCGTAGAAGGCGTGGAATACGGCTTTTAAATATTAAAGGTATTCTTCGGCTATATTAAAGTAGATAATAATATCGTCGATATAGGCCGCCGCGTATTCTTAGTATTTACGGAGGACGTTGTCGATAAACCTTTAAACGTATACCGGGGAGTTCTTAAAGCTTATAAGTATTATTAGTAATCTTTTTAGCCCGCGATAGCTTACGACCGTAAACCTTTCTCGGTAGTCTTAGTAGACTAAGAACTAGTAAAAAAACGATCGTGCGTCTACCATACTAATAAACTTCTTTCTTTAAAGGCGTTTAATTATATCGCTTTAAAGGGGCATTAAGTAGGCGTTTAGGGTAGTAATAGCGTTAATCCCCTATAAGTCTACGATTACTTATCCCTTTTCCTTTCCGTTTACTATTTTCTATACTATAAATACCGGCGCCGTAAATAGGGTTAGCCTATAAACTCGTTTTAATCGGCCTTATACGGTTAGCTAGCCGAATATCGTATTTACTACCTTCTTATCTTTATCGCTTAATAGGTATAATCTTAATACGACTTATTAGTATTGCTATCCTTTTATTAAAGGAATATGTATATATTTAGATTCGTTTATATATACTACTCCTTTATCCTTTTAAAGGCGGGGAAACGATTAAAGGATATCTTAGACTTTTAATGCGTATTTTAGGTCTTCGGCGTAAATCCGGACGCCCTTATTAGTAGTAAGTTCGGGTAGGTCCTTAGTTTAGCCGATTCCGAGTTTATAGTTTATAGTAAGATCCTTTTATAGGAAGTCTTTAGTAAGGTTTATTCTATTTAGATTTTCTATAAGGGCTTCCGCTAAAGGAGCCGTGGCGTTAACCTTCTTATATAGCTAAAACTGCTTATTAAGGTCCGTGATTATCCTTACTTTTTAGCCTTAGCGGAGCATTAGTAGTTCCTTAAAATAGTTTATCGCTATAAAGCTCTTATAATCCTATATTATTATCCGGGCGAGCTTAAGGTTATCGGGGAAAAATATTATATCCTGCCCCGATAGCGGCGCCCGGACCTATATAGGTAAGGCGTAGCTAAAACTAGCTAAAATCGTCGTAGTAACTAAGTAGATTACCCGCCTATATATCGCTAGTCCTAGCTAGACTATCTTAACTTCGGCTTTAATCCCTTTATAGGCCCCGATTTATAAGACCGACGTAGAGTTAATAAGGTCCTCTTAGTAAGGAACTAAAAAGTCTTAGCTAAGCAATATATTAGCCGCTAAGCGTTTTACTATCTAAGCGCTAATCCTTACTTTTACGACTATAAGGCTACCGTCTAGCCTTCTTAGTATATAAGCGGTAAATTCCGCCTATTTAATAGTAGCTATCCTTCTTATACCTTAAATAGGAATTCGTTAAGAGGAGTTTATAGTTACGTCTTAAAAGGTCTTTACTAAGTCGGCTTAAATAAGGCTTCGGTCTGCCCCGGTGTCCGTATAGGCTTTAATACTTATCCCGGGCCTTTCTTTTCCGTAGACTAGTAAGCGTACGTAGGTAAATCGTAATAGCCTATTAAAGTTTAATAGCTAGACGTTAGGGGAAGCCTTAACTATTTAGACGTTTTATAGCTTCCGAATAACTACTTACTATACTAAGCTACGTCTTTATATAGCAACGTCGCGGTTAGGGTTAAGGGGGTGTTTATCTTTAACGTATTAATAGAGCTTATTTTTTAAGGGGAATGCTTCGCCGTAAAATCCGCACGCTTTATTAGCCTCTTATACTAAGGCTGCTATAGTATAGATTGCGGTTTCCTTTAAGCTCTTATTAGTATCTAACTAAGCTCCTTTTATATCGTACTCTTTATCCCTTAAATAGTCGTCGGTCTTTGCTATAGTACCTTCCTTAGTCGCGGGGTACACTTATTTTAGCTTTAGTATTAGCGAGCGTATAGTCTTAAAGGTCCTTTTTCTCTTTAGCCGAAGGACCTTAACTTATATTCTTAGCTATTTAAGCGGGTTTTTTCCTTAACTTAGCGAGCGCTATAAGGTCTAAGGTATATCCGCCCTTGCCGGGCGGTCTAAAAACGTAACCCTTAGTCTTAGCAAGCCTTTAATAGATAGCTAGGGCGTCCCGGACTATCCTTTAAGCGCGTACGGGGTATAGCTAGTCGGCCCTTGCCTTTTTATAGGTTAGATCTATTTCTTTCGCGCTAGTAAGTGCTTTTAAGATCCTTAAGTATATTTAACTTATAGCTAAGGAAGAATTTCCTCGTATTTATTAATCTATCTATTAATATCCTCGTTCCTTACTAAGCGTCGTAGGGATTCTTATAGGTAGACGTCTAGCTTTTAGTAAATTACTATAGTTAGGTAGTCTAGCTAGTAAAGCGCGGCCTTAGCTTTATATTATAAGCATAATATCTAAGACTTAAAGTCGGATCTTACTACTATATCTTTAATAGTAAAGTGCTCTTTATCGAGTGCCTATATCGCTATATTTAAGCGGATTCCGAACCGTTTTTATAGGGCGGATATCTATCGGCTTAGTCCGACGCCGGGCTCGCTAAGTTCTTCTTATTATAGTTCCGAGAAGTCCCTAAAATACTATTCTGCCGCGCTTCCTTAAAGGAAGGAGGGCAGTTAGATAGCTAATTCGTCCGCATAAGCCTCGCCTTTACTAGCGTTTCGGCGGATAAAGTCGATAAAACGGTTAACTCCTTAAAATATACTAGCTTTATCGTCTTCTTAGACTTCGTTAAAGGACGCTTTTAAAGGTTTTAATAGGTTAAATCTCCTTACGTCTTTAGCTCGTAGTCGAGGTTTTTCTTAGGGCTTAGTAAGCGCGTCTTTTTTTCTTAATACTTAAAGGAGACTAAGGAATTATTTATTTAATATTGCTACTATTCTTACCGAGGGGCTTAAGGCTATGCTTAGTCTTAGTATCTACGCGCTTAGTATAGATAGGTTTAGCCCGCTAAGGGTATCGCTTACTGCGTCCTCGTTACTTATTATTAAGGTCTCGGTCTTAATACTCTCGCTAGGCGCTTAACCTTCCGTTTTATATACGTCCCGGAATCCGGTGCGCTATAGGGCCCCCGGTATAAGAAGCTCGTTTTTATTAATTAAGAGTCCCGAAAATGCCTTAGTTAGCGCGGCTATAGCGGACAAGGCTAAATAGTAATGCTAAACTAAAAAACTGCTAAGTATCCTCTAAGGCGGATTTCTAGTTAAGGCCCTTAAGCTAAATTCTATTAGCAATATATAGTGGAAATATCCGCTAAGCTTATCGTCCTAGGGAAAAAGTAACTTTATTATAAGCTCGATCCGGAGGGTATTTAGCGGGTAAGGAGCCGGATAGTTTTAAGGTTAGCTTATCCTTACTTCTTTTATTTAGAGGATAATCGATCCGTCTAAGTAATACCGAATTTAGTTTACTTAATCGTATAGATTCTATCGTTTTATAGTCTATCCTTTATTAGTATTTTAAAAGCGGATTGCCTTTTAAAGGGTAGTAGTCTTAGCTTAGCTAAGCGGGACTCGTTTTACGTCCTATCTAGCTCTATAGGCTATCGCGGTATAGTACCTTAAAAAGGGGTAAGGGAGATTATTAAACCGGTATACTTAGTAGGCCGCGGCCTCTTCCGCTTTTACGGCCTGCTTATCTCGGAGTTTTATTATAAGCGCGTTAAGGAAGTAGTGCTTATTATTAAGGTTAGACTTAAAGGCTAATAAGAGCTTCTTACTAAAGAAAATGTCGTTTAGTATCTAACTTCTTATAGGATAAGTACTTAATCGTGCGATATAGTCGCTCTTAGCTTAGCGGATATTTAAGGGATTTCCGTCTAGATAAGTAAGAATTACTACTATTTACTACGCTTTATAGTATAAAGATAAGGGGATAAGGCGCGGACTAATTACTATTAGTCGGGGCCGGTACTACGGATTAATTACCGCTAGTCGGGGCCGGTACTACGGACTAATTACCGCTAGTTAGGCCGGTATAATAGACTAATTACCGCATATAAACGTATATAGGGGTTTAGAAATAGTAAAAAGCTTATCTATTTCTTAAAAGTATAGCTAGCTACTTTATACTTAGTTCTTTAAGCTAATTTTAAGGATCTCTAACTATACTATCCGTAGTATATAAAGTAAACTATAAATATCCTCGTAAAATCGCTTAATAAACTAAGTATAAGCTTAGTTAGAAATACTATAGACTATAATCGGGGAAATCCCTTAAATATCCTTAAATATCCCTTAAAAATCGCGGTAAGGTTTATCTTATATCTTTTAAGGTGCTTTTATAGTTAAAAACGGGTCGAACTATAGTTAGGATATCCCGCGGAAATCCTTAAATATCCTTTAAAGATACCGGTAAAATCCGCTTAGTAGTTTTTACGGTATTTTTTATAGTTAAAGATATTATAAACTATAATTAAGTAGGCTCTTAACCCTTTATAGTTATATTTTAAAAACCTTAGTAAGGTCTAATTAATAATATTCGTTATATCTCCTTAAGCGAGCCTTTATAGTACGTGCTTTAAGCGTTCTTATCGCGGGGTTTTATAAGGCTCTTTAAGAGTAAAGTAAGGAGTCTTAGTATAGCTATTTAGATTTTAAAATAACTCCCTTAAGTAAGAAAAAAAAGCTAACGTCCTTATTAGTTTAAAGTAAGAATAAAGTAAAGGGGGCGCTAAGTAATAGCTTTATAGTAGCGTCTTCGCGCTATATTAATAATACGCCGGCCTTATTATAAATCCTTACTTCTTATTTAGTTATATATCTTTATTTTTATTAAGGCGATTAGCGCGTTTAGCTAGAACTTATAATAAAGTTTTCTGACTTTTTTTTAAAGCGTACGTTTAAGCACTTATCGGGTAGTAAGGAGTCTTTATGCTAAGGAATACTTAAATTCCTTAGCGGGATACGTTATAAAAGACTAGCTTTATTTAGGCCTTATTTTATATTATTATCCTACTTACCTTTTTACGCCGTTTTTAATCCTCCGCTAGATTTCTAATACTACTTACTAGCTTTATAGGCCGCTTATAAGTAAGATATTATTTCTTACCTATTACTACTATTATAGTTATCCCCCGCTTTTTATTATTAAGCTTTCTAACTTATTATCCTTTTTATATAGCGCTACTACCTACGCCTTTCCGCCGACTAACGCGCGTTTAGCTATTAAGAAGGTATTAAAGTAAGGGTAGGCCGTCTTGCTAATATTAATAAGTATAGTTAGCACTAAGGTATTTAATGTTTATATTCCGGCTTAAAAGCAGGTATTAAGGTCCTTAATAGCTTTAATATTTAACTCCTCGCTTTTAAAGTTTTAAATATACTTAATAGTCTTTAAGAACCTCTTTATAAAGGGGGCCTTAAAAGTAAGAATATAAAGTATATAGTCGGTATAGCTAATAAGGCGGATATTAAAGCCTAAGAACTTTATTACTTAAGTTAAAGTTAAGTTACGTTTAGACTTTTTATAAGCTTATAAGTAAAACTTAACGTAGTTTATAGCTAGGCGGAAACTCTTAATTATTATAATCTCGTCGCTAAAGTATAGCCTTATAAAGCCGGGCCCGTAAAAGATCGTATCGGTTATTATTAGCGGCTCCTATAAGATTAAGCGGCGGAATATATCGCGAGGCTAGTTATCGCTATCTCCTCCGGTTAAGAAGGGATAGTAAATAGACTATAGTAAAGCGCTTATACGCCTTTATATAGCCGGGCTAAGTATAGCGGCGGGTAAAAAAAGCGTTCGCTAAGCGGGACCGAACAGGTCTTTAAGGCTTATAGCGGCTATAAGCTAAAAAGAGGATTTTATAATATAGGCTAGACCGTATATAAAGCGAGATAAGGTTTTAGATATAGTAGCTTAAGACGTTACTATAAACCTAGCGATAAACTAATTAAGCTAGGCCTTAGATATATAGTTAAGAATAACACGGATATTATTTTAGTCGTTTAGCTAAAGCGGGTTTCCGCTAGCTATAGCGGCTACGATAAATCTTAAGGCTATAGCGAGGTTAGCTAACTTAAAAGCGTTAAGTATTAGCTAGTTATTCCGCTAATAAAGATTTCCGGCTATACTTTAAAGAATATATAAGCGGCGGGGGCTTATATAAGCGGCGGGGGCTTTTAAATAGTAAAAGCTAAGTAAGAGGTATAGCTAAATTACCGCGAAACTAGCCGTTTAGACTACGCTATAGCAAAAAGCTAAAAGGTAAGTCGTTTAGGTTAAGTATTTAAAGAGGGTAATATAAGCCGTTTTTTATAGTGCTATAGTTTAGGCTAAATCTATTAGCTTAAGCGCGGCTATAAAAAGCGGCGTAAGTTTATATAAAAGCTAAAACCTAGAGGTTTTAACTTTTATTAAAGGACTTAAGGCTATAAAGAATAGCCGCTTTATTTTTATAAAGCTTAAGCGCTTACTTATATCCTTTATATTAAAGATATAAGGGCTTATAAGAAAGCGGGCTAAAAAGGTATTTACGGAATAGCTAGTCTTAGCTATAAAAGACGTTAAACGATAAAAGGACTTAAAATAAGAGTATAAGAATTATAAGCTTAAGGTAAAGAAAGTTATATATATAAGAGTAAGCGAGGTACGGCGGGCTATAGCTAGCGGTAAAAGGAAATATAGTTATAAAAAGAAAAAAAGGAAAGAAGAAAAGGTAAGCGGCGGAGAGAATTTAAATAGGTATACTATAAGGCTAAAAGGGCCTTATTACTTAAGGTAAACGGCGGTATATTATTATTAAAATAACTAATTACTTTAAGCGTAGTAAGTTATAGTTTCTTTTAACTTATAGTAGCTTTTAAGTCTTATACCTAGGATTAATTACTTAATTCTCTTAGTCGGAGAGTTTTATATTAAGTTATAAAGGCCGCGTATTATACTTTTATTTAAACTACTTAAGTAGCTAACTCCTTTTATACTTTTTTAAAGGCTTTTACGATCTTTAGCGAGAAGACCGCTTTTTTATTTACTTATAAGTTATAGCTACTTAGCTAGCCTTTTTAAGCTATAAGGAACTCCTTCCTTAGCTTTCTGCCGCTTTTTTATATTATTTAGCTTTATAGGATTCGTTTTAATTTATACTTATTTAAGTAAAGTATCCCTTCGTCTTAAACTAAGCTTAAGCGTATAGCTAGCTCGTCCGCTAAGCGTAGTTATACTACTAAAACGATTAAATAGATATTAAGGGACCTTTTTATATTTAGCTAGTATATAAGCTATCTTACTTTAGTAGTAATTTTAAACGGCCCGGTATATCTTTTTTAAAGCTCCGCTAGTTTACTATTTATAATATAGTAGCCTTTACTAAGCTATAGCTAGACTTAATTACTAAGCTTAAATTTTAATAGGCGGTGTTTCTTATTATATCTATCTTTTATAGCGGCTTAAGTATAAGCGATAGCTATCTTAGCTTCTTTTTATAAAACTTCTTAGTTTCGTAAGTATAAGTAGTTACTAAGGAACTAAAGGCTATTATTTATTCTTATCTTTATAATAAGCTTATTAAGGGCTACGTAAATTACTAAGAAAAAGGAATTATTAAGGCTAAACTAAAAGGCGATTAGTATATTAGTTTAGCATAGGTCTAGGAAATTAGCGGTAAAGAATTATAACGCGATTTCTATCGTTTAGTTTCGCCTTTTTAATAAGCCGTTAGTTTAAAGGTACTAAGTAGTAAATATAAGAAGCTTTAATCTAAAGGCTTATTTTAAAGTCCGCTAAAATACTAAGGTAAACTTTATATCTTAATCGGAGATTATCCTCTTCGGAATCCCTTTATTAGCGCGGAGTAGCTTAGTATATAACGCTTATACTTAGTCTTCCGCTATAAACTAATTATTGCTTAAGATAAGGAGATATATTTTTAAGAATTTATTAGTTATAGTTAGTAAAGTATTAAAGAAGTTCTTTATAAAATCTTTTTATAAGGATTATTTAGCTTAAACTATTAAGAGCTTCGTAATAAAGTCTATTATTATTATATAGTATAAAACTAACAGGCTTTAAATTTAAATAAGCTACCTTAGCGTCTTACCTTCGTCGGTTTAGTTATAGTAATAAGCATTATAGCTATTTACGACTTTATTTATATATCTACTAAGCTATAAAATTAAGAAGCTTTTAAATAAATCTTCTTATATATAGGTGCGCCCGGTATAAAAATATCTAGTATAAGCGTCTTTAATAATCTCCTTAGTATAAGTCTTAAGAATATATAGTCTCCGGCGTTTATAGTTCTTTATAAAGTATAGTAACCTTTATAACTAAAAGAATAAAAGTCTAAGGATACTATCCTTATCGCTAAGCTACGTTATGATTTTTACTTACCGTATATCCTCTATATATCTATTAATTATTTTCTAGCGGAGTAGTAGTTCGATTAATACTTTTACGTAAAGGAATACGTAGTTTATTATCTCGTTTTCTTAGATATATTTTAATTCTCCTTCTTAGTTTAAAGATACTAGCTTATCGTCTTAGTATAGTAAACGTAAGAGCGCGTCCGGCATAATATTTTTAATGCTTAAGGTATAGTATACTTTAAGCGGGAATGCTACGCTTTATAGCGTAAGGATAAGGGGATAGGGCGCGGACTATTTACCGCTAGTCGGGGCTAGTACTACGGACTAATTACCGCTAATTAAAGCTAGTACTACGGACTAATTACCACCGGCTAGGCCGGTATAATAAACTAATTACCGTATATAAACGTATATAAGGGTTTAAAAATAGTAAAAAGCTTATCTATTCTTAAAGTTATAGCTAGCTACTTTATACTTAGTTCTTTAAGCTAATTTTTAAGATCTTTAACTATACTATCTATAGTGCGTAGAAAAACTATAAATATCCTTATAAAATCGCTTAATAAACTAAGTATAAGCCCGGTTAAAAACACTATAAACTATAGTTAAGGAAATCCCTTAAATATCCTTAAATATCCTTTAAAAATCGCGGTAAGGTTTATTTTATATCTTTTAAGGTGCTTTTATAGTTAAAAATAGGTCGAACTATAGTTAGGATATCCCGCGGAAATCCTTAGAAATCCCTTAAAGATACCGGCGGAATCCGCTTAATAGTTTTTATAGTATCTCTTATAGTTAAAGATATCGTAAACTATAGTCGGGTAAGCTCTTAACCCTCCGGGGTTATATCCCGGAAACCTTAGCGGGGTCCGACTAGTAATATTCGTTATATCTCCTTAGGCGAGCCTTTATAGTGCGTGCTTTAAGCGTTCCCGTTGCGGGGTTTTATAAGGCTCTTTAAGAGTAAAGTAAGGAGTCCGGGCGTAGCTGTCTAGATTTTATAATAAGGAATTAGCTTAAGTATTAAGACGTAAAGACTAACTTATTATTAGATTTTATATTAATAAAGAAAAGGGATTTTTAATATACGATTTTATAAGTACTTATATAATTAGTAAAGATAACTACTTATAGCGTTTTTATAGATAGTACTATAATACGTAACTTATAAACTTATAAACTACTTATACTAAACCGGCTACTTTAAGTTTTATAAGCTAGTATTAAGGTTCTTCGCTTTAAAAAGCACGGCTTAAGTAAATAATAAGCTATGCCTTAGTCCGGGCTAGTAATATCTTTTTATTTTATTCCGTGCTTTCTTTTAAGTAAAAAGCTATAGCCGCTACTTTATATTTTTAGGATATATCGATTTAAATAAATAGTTTTTAAGCGGGGTTAAAGTAGTAAATAGTTTAAGACTTAGTAAGTTTCTTAGTTAAAATCGTAAAGACCTTTTCTTTTTTTAAAGTAAGCTAAAAAGCGGCTTTCGTAGCATATTAAGCCCGTCCTTAGCCTCTTAAGGGGACTCCCTCTTCTTATCTTACTTAAAGTAGCTTTATCTTTCGTTTTTATAAGATATCGACTTTATTAGCGAAATATAGGACTATATAGTATAGCTACTTAATAAGGCCGATCTATTTCTTAAGCTATTAAAAGTTTTTTAAGAACGCGATATCCCTTAAAGCCTATACGCGTTTATCTATATTTATTAAGCCGATAGCGTCTACTTTAAATCTTAGGAGCTATATAAATAGGTATACTAAGAAGGACTTTAATCCGGATAAGGTAATATTATAGTTATAGAAAGCGCAGAATATAGCCTTTAAATATTAAAAGTATTCTTTAGCCGTGTTAAAGTAAATAATAATATTGTCGATATAGGCCGCTGCATATTCTTAGTATTTATAAAGGACATTATCGATAAACCTTTAGATATATATTAAGGAGTTTTACAAGCCTATAAGTATTACTAATAATATTTTTAGCCTTTAATAGCTTATAACTATAAACCTTTCTTAATAGTCTTAATAAACTAAAAACTAATAGAAAAACAATCGTACGTTTACTACATTAATAAACTTCTTTCCTTTAAGGCGTTTAATTATATCGCTTTAAAGGGGCATTAAGTAAGCGTTTAAGGTAATAATAGCGTTAATCCCTTATAAGTTTATAACTACTTATCCTTTTTCCTTTCTATCTACTATCTTCTATACTTTTAATACCGGTGCCGCGAATAAGGTTAGCTTATAAACTAGTTTTAATTACCCTTATACGGTTAGCTAGCTAAATATAATATCTACTACTTTCTTATCTTTATCGCTTAATAGGTATAATCTTAATACGACTTATTAATATTGCTATCCTTCTATTAAGGGAATACGTATATATTCGGATTTGTTTATATATATTACTCCCTTATCGCTTTAAAGGCGGGGAAACGATTAAAGGATATCTTAAACTTTTAATACGTATTTTAAGTCCTTAGTATAAATCCGGACGCCTTTATTAGTAGTAAGTTTAAGTAGGTCTTTAGTTTAGCTAAATTTAAGCTTATAGTTTACTATAAGATCCTTTTATAGGAAGTCCTTAGCGGGGTTTATTTTATTTAGATTCTTTATAAGGGCTTTTGCTAAGGGAGTAGTAGCGTTAACCTCTTTATATTGCTAGAACTACTTATTAAGGTTTATAATTATCCTTACCTTTTAGCCTTAGCGGAGCACTAATACTTCTTTAAAATAGTTTATCGCTATAAAGCCCCTATAATCCTATATTATTATCCGGGCGAGCTTAAGGTTATTAAGAAAAAATATTATATTATGCCTTAATAGCGGCGCTTAGACTTATATAAGTAAGGCGTAGCTAAAATTAGTTAAAATTATTATAGTAACTAAGTAAATTACCTGTTTATATATTACTAGTCTTAGCTAGACTATCTTAACTTTAGCTTCGATCTTTTTATAAGCCCCGATTTATAAGACTAACGTGGAGTTAATAAGGTCCCTTTAATAAAGAACTTAAAAGTCTTCGCTAAGCAATATATTAGCTACTAAGCGTTTTATTATTTAAGCGCCGATCCTTACCTTTATAATTATAAGGCTACTATCTAGCCTTCTTAATATATACGCGGTAAATTCTACTTATCTAATAGTAGCTATCCTTCTTACTTCTTAAATAGGAATTCGTTAAAAGGAGTTTATAATAATATCCTAAAAGGTCTTTACTAAGTCGGCTTAAATAAGGCTTCGGTTTACCTTAGTATTTATATAAGCTTTAATGCTTATTTTAAGCCTTTCTTTTTTAAAAATTAGTAAGCATATATAAGTAAATTATAATAGCGTATTAAAGTTTAATAGCTAAATATTAAAGGAAGCCTTAACTATCTAAACGCTTTATAGCTTTTAAATAACTACTTACTATAATAAGCTATATCTTTATATAGCGACGTCTTAGTTAAGGTTAAGGGGATATTTATCTTTAATATATCGGTAAAGCTTATTTCTTAAGGGGAATGCTTTATTATAAAATCTATATACTTTATTAGCCTCCTATACTAAGTCTACTATAGTATAGATTGCGGTTTCCTTTAAGCTTTTATTAGTATCTAATTAAGCTCCTTTTATATTATACTCTTTATCCTTTAAATAGTTATTAGTCTTTACTATAGTTCTTTTTTTAGTTATAAGGTATTCCCGCTTTAGCTTTAGTATTAATAAGTATATAGTCTTAAAAGTTGTTTTTTTTTTAAGCTAAAAGACATTAGCTTTTATTCTTAACTATTTAAGCGGATTTCTCCTTTAACTTAGTAAGCGCTATAAGGCCTATAGTATATCCGCCTTTACTAAGCGGTTTAAGAACATAACCCGCGGCCTTAGCGAGCCTTTAATAGATAGCTAAAGCGTCTTAAACTATCCTTTAAGTGCGTATAAGTTATAGCTAATTAGCCTTAATCTTTTTATAGGTTAAACCTATTTCTTTCGCGCTAGTAAGTGCTTTTAAGATATTTAAGTATATTTAACTTATAGCTAAGTAAGAATTTCCTTATATTTATTAATCTATTTATTAATATCCCTATTTCTTATTAAACGTTATAAAGATTCTTATAAGTAAACGTCTAGCTTTTAGTAAATTATTATAGTTAAGTAGTTTAGCTAATAAAGCGCGGCCTTAGCTTTATATTATAAGCGTGATATTTAAAACCTAAAGTTAAATCTTACTATTATATCTTTAATAATAAAGTGCTTTTTATTAAGTAATTATATTGCTATATTTTAGCGGATTCCGAACTATTTTTATAAGGCGGAGATATATCGGCTTAGTTTTATACTAAGCTTGCTAAGTTTTTCCTATTATAGTTTTAAGAGGTCCTTAAAATACTATTCCGCTATACTTCCTTAAAAAAAGGTGGGTAATTAAATAGCTAATTTATCTATATAGGCCTTACCTTTACTAGCGTTTTAGCGAATAAAGTTAATAAAACGGTCTACTCCTTAAAACTTACTAGCCTTATTATCTTTTTAGACTTTATCGAAAGATACTTTTAAAGGTCTTAATAGGTTAAATCTCCTTATATCCTTAGCTTATAATTAAGGTTTTTCGTAAGGCTTAATAAACGCGTCTTCTTTTCTTAGTGCTTAAAGGAGACTAAGGAATTATTTATTTAATATTATTACTATTTTTATTAGTAAGCTTAAAGCTATACTTAGTCTTAGTATCTATACGCTAAGTATAGATAGGTTTAGCCCGCTAAGGGTATCGCTTACCGCGTCCTTATTACTTATTATTAAGGTCTTAGTCTTAATACTCTCGCTAAGCGCTTAACCTTTTATTTTAAACGCGTTTTAAAATCCGGTACGCCGCGGGGCCCTTAGTATAAGAGGCTCGTTTTTATTAATAAAAAGTCCCGAAAATGCCTTAATTAGCGCGGCTATAATAGATAAGGCTAAATAATAATACTAAACTAAGAAACTACGAAGTATTCTTTAAAGCGGATTTTTAGTTAAAGCCTTTAAGCTAAACTTTATTAATAGTATATAGTAGAAATATCCGCTAAGCTTATCGTTTTAAAGAAAGAGTAACTTTATTATTAGCTTAATCCGGAGGGTATTTAATAAGCGGGGAGCCGGATAGTTTTAAGGTTAGCTTATCCTTACTTTTGCTATTTAAAGGATAATCGATCTATTTAAGTAATACCGAATTTAGTTTACTTAATTATATAAGTTTTATTGTTTTATAGTCTATCCTTTATTAGTATTTTAAAAGCGGATTGCCTTTTAAAAAGTAATAGTCTTAGCTTAGCTAAGCGGGACATATTTTATATCCTATTTAGCTTTATAAGCTATCGCGGTATAGTACCTTAAAAAAGGATAAAGGAGATTATTAAATTAATATAAAGTAGGAATTACTACTATTTACTATGCTTTATAGCGCGAGGATAAGAGGATAAGGCGCGGACTAATTACTACTAGTTTAGGCCGGTACTATAAACTAATTACCGCTAATTAAGGGTAGTACTACGGACTAATTACCGCTAGTTAAGCCGGTATAACGGACTAATTACTATATTTAAATATATATAGGGGTATAAAAATAGTAAAAAGCTTATTTATTCTTTAAAGTATAACTAGCTACTTTATACTTAGTTCTTTAAGCTAATTTTAAGGATCTTTAACTATACTATTTATAGTGCGTAAATAAACTATAAATATCCTTATAAAATCGCTTAATAAACTAAGTATAAGCTTAGTTAAAAAATACTATAGACTATAGTTAAGGAAATCCTTTAAATATCCTTAGATATCCTTTAAAAATCGCGGTAAGGTTTATCTTATATTTTCTAAGGTGCTTTTATAGTTAATAACGGTTTAAACTATAGTTAAGATATCCTATAGAAATCCCTAAATATCCTTTAAAGATACTAGCGGAATCCGCTTAGTAGTTTTTACGGTATTTTTTATAGTTAAAGACGTTATAAACTATAGTTAGGTAAGCTCTTAACCCTCCGTAGTAATATCCCGGAAACCTTAGCGGGGTCTAACTAGTAATATTTATTATATCTCTTTTAGCGAGCTTTCGTAGTGTATGCTTTAAGCGTTTTTATCGCGGGGTTCTATAAGGCTCCTTAAGAGTAAAGTAAGGAGTCTAAGCATAGCTATTTAGATTCCGTAAGACCAAATACCTTTTAGTTTAAGCTTATAATAAAACTACTCTTTCTTTAAGATAATAAGCTTAGCGGATATTTTTACTATATATTATTAAAAAGGTTTAGTTTATAAGCCTTAATTCAAAATCCGCCTTAAAGGATACTTCGTAGTTCTTTAGTTTAATATTACTATTTAGCTTTATCCGCTATAGCTATACTAATTTAAGCGTTTTTAAGACTTTTAATTAATAAAAATAAGCTTTTTATACTTAAGGCCTTATAGTAAATAGGATTTTAAAACGCATATAAAATGAAAAGTTACGCACTTATTAAAAGTATTAAGATTAAGACTTAAATAATAAGTAATAAAAACGCGGTATATAATACTTTTAATAAGCTAAACTTATTTTTACTTAGCGCGTAAATACTAAAATTAAGTATAGCTTTAAGCCTTTTAATAAGAATAGTAATAGTATTAAATAAATAATTCTTTAGTTTCCTTTAAGCACTAAGCAAAGAAAACGCACTTATTAAGCCTAAGGAGAAACCTTAACTATAAGCAAAGAATATAAGGAGATTTAATCTATTAAGACTACTAAAAATATTTTTTAATAAAGTTTAAAAAGATAATAAAGCTAATATAATCTAAGGAGTAGACCGTTTTATTAACTTTATTTACTAAAACGCTAATAAAAGCGAGGCTTATATAAATAAATTAGCTATTTAATTACCCTCTTTTCTTTAAAAAACGCGGCAGAAAAGTATTTTAAAGACTTCTTAAAACTATAATAAAAAGAGCTTAAGAAGCCCGGTATTAAACTAAGCAGATAAATCTCCGCCTTATAAATTCTTTTTAAATCCGCTTAAATATAGCAATATAAGCACTTAATAAAGAGCACTTAACTATTAAAGATATAGTAATAAGGTCTAACTTTAAGTCTTAAATATCACGCTTATAATATTAAGTTAAAAGCACGCTTTATTAGCTAAACTACTTAATTATAATAATCTACTAAAAGCTAAACGTTTATTTATAAGAATCCTTATACTATTTAATAAAAAATAAGGATATTAATAAAAAGATTAACGAATATAAGGAAATTCTTTCTTAGCTATAAGTTAAATATACTTAAGAATCTTAAAAGCACTTATTAGTATTAAAGAAATAGGTCTAACTTATATAAAGACGAGGTCTAGCTAGTTATACTTTATATATACTTAAAAAATAGTTTAAGACGCCTTAACTATTTATTAAGAGCTTACCTAGACTGTAAGTTATGTTTTTAAACCGCTTAGTAAAAGCGGATATACTATACGCCTTATAGCGTTTATTAAGTTAAAAGAGAGACCTATTTAAATAGCTAAGGATATAAGCTAAGGTCTTTTAACTTAAAAAAAAGGACTTTTAAGACTATACGCTTCCTAACTTTAAAGCTAAACTAAGTATACCCCGTAATTATAAAAAGAACTATAATAAAGATTAAGAACGATTTAAAGAATAAAGAGTATAATATAAAAAGGGCTTAAATAGATTCTAATTAAAGCTTAAAGAAAACCGTAATTTAAATTATAGTAAACTTAGTTTAAGAAGCTAATAAAGTATTTAGATTTTATAATAGATCATTGCCCTTAAAAAAATACTTTATTCATATATAAAAGATTAATACCCCCTTAACCTTAACTAAGACGTTACTATATAAAAACGTAGTTTAATAAAGTAAGTAGTTATTTAAAAGCTATAAAGCGTTTAAATAATTAAGGCTTCTCTTAATATTTAATTATTAAGCCTTAATAAGCTATTATAATTTACTTATATATATATATTAATCTATAAAAAAGGGCTTAAGATAAGCATTAAAGCCTATATAGATATTAAGGTAAACTAAAGCCTTATTTAAGCTAATTAAATAAAGACCTTTTTAAATATAACTATAAACTCTTTTTAATAAATTCTTATTTAAGAGTAAGAAGAATAGCTATTTTTAAAGAAGGAAAATTTACTATATATATACTAAGAAGGCTAGATAGTAGCTTTATAGTTACGAAGATAAGGATCGGCGCTTAAATAGTAAAACGCTTAGCGGCTAATATATTAATTAGCTAAGAATTTTTAGTTTTCTATTAAAAGGACTTTATTAACTTTATATTAGTTTTACTTATTAAGGCCTATAAAAGAATTAAAGCTAAAGTTAAGATAGTTTAGCTAAAACTAGTAATATATAAATAAGTAATTTACTTAATTACTATACTAACTTTAGCTAGTTTTATCTCCGCCTTACTTATATAAGTCTAAGCGCCGCTATTAAGGCGTAATATAATATTCTTCTTTAACGACTTTTAGCTTACTTAAACGATATAATAGGATTATAAAAGCTTTATAGCGATAAACTATTTTAAGGAACTACTAGTATTCCGCTAAGGCTAAAGAGTAAGGATAATTATAAACCTTAATAAGTAGTTTGAAATATATAAGAAGGTCGATACTACTACTTTCTTAGTAGAAGTTTTTATAAAAGACCCGGATAAAATAAAGTACGCTAAGGACGTCTTATAAAAGGATTTTATAGTAATCTATAAGCTTAAAATAAGTTAAACTAAGGACTTACTTAAACTTATTATTAATAAGGGCGTTAGGATTTACGCTAAGGACTTAAAATATATATTAAAGGTTTTTAATATCCTTTAATTATTTCCCCGCTTTTAAAAGGATAAAGGAGTAATATCTATAAATAAGTTTAAATATATATATATTCCCTTAATAAAATAATAGTAAAATTAAGAAATCGTATTAAGATTATATTTATTAAGCAATAAGGATAAAAGGTAGTAAATATAATATTTTGCTAGCTAACTAAGTAAGAATAATTAAAATAAGTTTATAAGCTAACTTTATTTATAGCGCTAGTATTTATAGTTTAGAAAATAGTAAATAAAAAGGAAAAGAGATAAGTAGTAATAAATTATAAAGGATTAATACTATTATTACCTTAAACGCTTGCCGCTTTAAAGCGATATAATTAAACGCTTTTAAGAAAAGAAGTTTATTAATATACTAAACGGATAATCGTTTTCTTATTAGTTTTTAGTTTATTAAGACTATTAATAAAGGCTTATAGTTATAAGCTATCGCGGGCTAAAAAGATCGCTTATAATACTTATAGGTTTTTAGAACTTATTAATATATATTCAAAAGTTTATTAATAACGTTCTTTATAAAAACTAAAAATATGTTGCGGCTTATATTAAAGATATTATTATCTATTTTAATATAGCTTAATAATACCTTTAATACTTAAAGGTAGTATTCCGCGCTTTTTATAACTATAATACTACCTTATTTAAGTTCAAGTTCTTTTTAAAGTACTTATCTATAAAACTTCTTAAATTAAAAGGAAACGCTATTAGTTTAATAAATATAAATAAACGCGTATAAGCTTTAAAGAATATTATATTCTTAACAAATTTTAATAGCTTAAGAAATAGATTAGCCTTATTAAATAGCTTCGCTATATCGTTCCGTATTTTACTAAAAAGGTTAACGTCTTATAAAGATAAAAGATAAAGCTACTTTAAGTAAGATAAAAAGAAAGAGTCCCTTTAAGGGGCTTAGGATAAGCACGATACATTATAAAAGCCGCTTTTTAGCTTACTTTAAAAAAAAGCCTTTATAAATTTAACTAAAAACCCTACTAAGCTTTAAACGATTTACTACTTTAACCTTACTTAATAACTACTTATTTAAATCGATATGTCTTAAAAATATAAAGTAGCGGCTATAGCCTTTTACTTAAAAAAAGGTATAGAATAAGATAAAAAGACTTTACTAGCTTAAACTAAGGTCTAGCTTATCGTTTACTTAAGCCGCGCTTTTTAAAGCGGCGAACCTTAATACTAGCTTATAGAACTTAAAGTAGCCGGTTTAGTATAAGCGGTTTATAAGCTATATACTATATACTACGCCTTATAGTATAAGGATAAAGGGATAAAGCGCAGACTAATTCCTACTAATCGGGGCTAGTACTATAAACTAATTACTACTAGTTAAGGCTAGTATTATAAACTAATTTCTACTAATTAGGTTAGAATTGAGGAGCAAATGGGTGCCGAAGAGAGCAGGCTTGTAGCCACGAGTAAGGGGATCACAGAGATGCAAAGAGTATGCGAAAAGGTGAAGAAATAGGTGAGATGTGTGTGTGTAAGGTTGATGATCTATCTAAGGTGAAGGGGGGACCAAGGCTTCCTTATATAGACAATTCCCAAGCTACAAGTGACTTAAGTGATTTGGAAAAGATCCCCCTATATAGCGCAATCATGCATAGTGGGCCAATAGCTGTTGTTGGGTCAATATTGTATTTGTAAGCCTAGGGATTAATCCCGCAAGGAATACGAGGTGGCACAGCGACTTGGCACGGATTATGCATATGGTCTCCACACACACCTCTTCCTAATCTGCTCATATCTTGCTCATGTGTGGGTGGAATAATACAAGGAAATCAGTATAGTATGCAGAATTGTATAGCGGATTTAATGTATATTTCAGCGTATTTATGTTATGTGTTATTTATGCTGTATTTGGCCTATAGGCTGCGGGAGAGTATATTTTACTCCCTTATAGTTAGTATAATAAACTAATTACTATATATAAACGTATATAAAGTTTTAAAATTGTAAAAAGCTTATCTTTTCTTTAAGGTGTAGCTAGCAACTTTATACTTAGTTCTTTAAGCTAATTTTAAGGATCTTTAACTATACTATCCTTTTATTAATTATTTATACGTAAATCAACTATAAATACCTTTGGAAAATTACTTAATAAACTAAGTATAAGCCTAGTTAAAAACACTATAAACTATAGTTAAGGAAATCCTTTAAATATCCTTAAATATCTCTTAAAAATCGCGATAAAGCTTATCTTATATGTTCTAGGGTGCTTTTATAGTTAAAAATAGGTTAAACTATAATTAGGATATCCCACGGAAATTATTAAATGTTCTTTAAAGATACTAATAAAATCCGCTTAGTAGTTTTTATAGTATTTTTATAGTTAAAAACGTTATAAACTATAGTTAGATAAGCTCTTAAGCCTTTATAGTTAAATCTTAAAAACCTTAATAAGGTTTAATTAATAATGTTTATTATATCTTTTAAAGCGAGCCTTTATAGTATATATTTTAAGCGTTCTTATTACGGGGTTTTATAAAGCTCCTTAAAAATAAAGTAAGGAGTTTAAGCGTAGCCGTTTAAATTTTATAATAGCTCTTTTAAATTAAAAAGAAAAGCTAATATCTTTATTAGTTTCAGATAAAAATAAAATAAAGGGGGCGCTAAGTAATAGCTTTATAGTAGCGTCTTTATACTATATTAACAGTACGCCGTCCTTATTTCTTTAATAGTTTTTTAGGCTTCTTTAATTAATAGTAGCTAAGTAGCTTAAAATAGTAAGTAAGCGGCTTTATTATAAATCCTTACTACTTATTTCGTTATACGTGTTTATTTTATAAAGGCGATTAATATATTCGGCTAGACTTTATAATAAGGTTTCCGACCTTTCTTTTAAGCGTGCGTTTAAGCACTTATTAAGTAATAAAGAGTCTCCGCACTAAGGAAAATTCGATTTTCTTAGCGGGATATAGTATAAAAGACTAGCTTTATTTAATTCTTATATTATATTATTATCCTACTTACTCTTTATCTTATTTTTCATCCTCCGCTAAGTTTCTTATACTACTTATTAGCTTTAGAAGCCGCTTATAAGTAAGATATTATATCTTACTTATTATAGCTATTATAGCTATTCTTTAATTTTTCTTATTAAGCTTTTTAACTTATTATTCTTTTTTTATAGCGCTATACCTTTTACTTTTTTACTAACTAACGCGCGTTTACCTATTAAGAAGATATTAAAATAAAGGTAGGCCGTCCCGCTAATATTAATAAGTATAGTTAGCATTTAAGTATAAAACGTTTATATTCCCGTTTAAAAGCGGGTAATAAAGTCCTTAATAGTCTTAATACTTAACTCCTTACTTTTAAAATTTTAAATATATTTAATAGTTTGAAAAACTCTCTTTATTAAAAGGGCCTTAAAAGTAAGACTATAAAGCGCGTAGTTAATATAGCTAATAAGGCGGATATTAAAACCTAGGAATTTTATTACTTAAGTTAAAGTTAAGTTACGTTTAAACTCTTTATAAGCTTTTAAGTAAAACTTAGTATAGTTTATAGCTAAGCGGAAACTCTTAATTATTATAATCTTATTGCTAGAGTATTAGCCCTCAAAGCTAGGCTTATTAAGAGTTATATTAATTACTATTAGCGGCTTTTATAAGATTAAGCGGCGGAATATATCGCGAGGCTAGTTATCGCTATCTCCTTCGGTTTAAGAAGGATAGTAAATAGATTATAGTTAAGCGCTTATACGCCTTTATATAGCTAAGCTAAGCATAGTAAGAAAAGGAAAGAGCGTCCGCTAAATAAGACTAAAGAAGTCTTTAAAGCTTATAGCGGCTATAAGCTAAGAAGAGATTTTATAGTATACGCTAAACTATATATAAAGCAAGATAGGGTTTTAGCTATAGTATCTTTAAACGCTAGTATAAACCTAGCTAAAAACTAATTAAGCTAAGCCTAAAATATATAGTTAAGAATAGCGCGAATATTATTTTAGTCGTTTAGCTAAAGCGGGTTCCCGCTAGCTATAATAGTTACTAAAAATCTTAAGATTATAGCGAGGTTAGCTAACTTAAAAGCGTTAAGTATTAGCTAGTTATTCTATTAATAATGATTTCCGGCTACGCTTTTAAAATATATATAGATAATAAGGGCTTTTATATAATAAGAGTTAAGTAAGAGGTATAGCTAAGCTACTGCAAAACTAGCTATTTAGACTATATTATAATATAAGGTAAAGGGGTAAGTCGTTTAAGTTAAGTATTTAAAGAGGGTAGTATAGGCTATCTTTTATATTACTATAATCTAAGTCGAACTTATTAGCTTAAGTACAGCTAAAAAAAGTAGTATAAGTTTATATAGAGGCTTAAACCTAAAAGTTTTAACTCTTACTAAAAGACTTAAGCTTATAAAAGATAGCCGCTTTATTTCTATAAAGCTTAAGAGCTTACTTATATTTTTTATATTAAAGGTATAAAGGCTTATAAAAAAGGGGGCTAAAGAAGTTGTTATAAAAAAGCTAATCTTAGCTATAAGAGACGTTAAACGATAAAAAGACTTAAAATAAGAGTATAAGGATTATAAGCTTAAGGTAAAAAAGGTTATATATATAAAAGTAAGTAAGGTATAATAAGCTAAGGCTGGTAGTATAAAGAAATAAAGTTATAAAAAGAAAAAAGAAAAGGAGAAAAAGTAAGTAATAAAGAGAATTTAAATAAGTATATTATAAAGCTAAAAGGGCTTTATTACTTAAAGTAAACAGCGGTATATTATTATTAAAAGAACTAATTACTTTTAGCGCGGTAAGTTATAGTTTTTTATAACTTATAGTAGCTTTTAAGTCTTATACTTAAGCTTAACTACTTTATTTCTTTAGTTAAATAGTTTTATATTAAGTTATAAAGGCTGCGTATTATACCCTTATTTAAACTACTTAAGTAGCTAACTCCTTTTATATCTTCTTAAAGGCTTTGAAGATTTTTAGTAAAAAGACCGCTTATTCGTTTACTTATAAGTTATAGCCACTTAGCTAGCCTTTTTAAGCTATAAGAAACTCCTTCCTTAACTTTCTGCCGCCTTTTTTTATTATATAGCTTTATAAGATTTATT
>JAPEBW010001367.1:0-25397 GCA_027405785.1 Ophiocordyceps robertsii | reverse complement strand
TCGTCCTTAGCGCTATATTAAGTATAACTAAAAATAACCGCGGACCTTTTAGTTTAAGGAGTGCTATAAGAGCGCCCCGCTTAGCTACGACTATAAGTTAAAGTAACTAGCGCCCTCCCCCTCTTATGCTTACGGCGACTTAAGGTCGCGGTAAGAGTAAATAAAAAGGACATCGCCTTATTAATAGCCTACTAAGGCGTTTACTTTAAGGCCTATAAGGTACCCGCTATAAGTATTAAAGGCAATATAAAACTAAGCCGGGTAAAGTAACTTAAGTAATACTTAATTAATTAAGCGGAGTTAAGCATTATAAAAAGATTAAGAGGGAAAGACTTAGTCTTACTATAAGTAAAAAACTAAAAGTACTTAAGGTTTAAGCTAAGGTTTTTAGTATTACTCTCTTTATTAGCTAAGTTAAGTATAAGGGTAGTATAAATATACTTTAAAGCGGTAGCTATAAGGCTATTAGCCTTAAAAGCACTACTTTTAAAGAGATTATAAACTTACTTTAGCATAGCTAAGGGGATATCGCGGCTTATAAACAGGCTAAGGGTAAGTAAGATAGGGGGCAGAGTAAAGTTATTATTATTATTGCTACTATCGCCGCTTTTAATATTAAAAACGATACGAATAGTATTAAAACTAAGTAAGGGGCTACCCTTATCTTTAAGGGCCTTAGTTTCGGCTTTATTATCGTCGCTTTTATCCCCTTTTTCTTTTAGTTCGTTATTATTAATATTAAGCTTAAGCTCCTTTAAGTTAAATATAATATTAGCCTTAACGGCCTTTCTCTTACCTTTACCTTTAGGTGCCTCTTTATACTTAAGCTTTTAAGTAAGAGTAACGCGCTTTTAAACATAGGCCTTAGTAAGAGCCTTAGCTTAGGCTTTTTTCTTAGCCTTAGCCTTAGCTTTAAAGTCTTTTAAAACAATAAAGACCTTAAGTAGCGGAGGCTTAAGCGGAGCGAGGGTAGTATAAGTACGTATATAGTTTAAGTTAAGCAAATAACCCTTAAGGGCAATATCCCGGCCTTTATAGCCGCTAAATCTAAGGTAATTAGCTATTATAAATAGCGTATTTTTTATGCTTTTTAGGTTCCGGGCTATAGCGTAAATAGTCTAGTAAATAACTATAATAGTGCCGTTAACCTTATTAGCGAGCTTAGTATTAGCTTTACGGGCCGCGCGCGTATTATTAATAAAGCGGCTAAGGGTAAAAGTAAGTAGCTTAACGTTTTCGTTAAGAGAGGCTAGGCTAAGGGTAGCACGAAATATAAGAGCCCGTATTATAGTAATACTAGCGCGCTACTAAAGCTTTATCGCTACGGAGGCGAGCTTTATATATAACAAATGCTTAATAAGCCGGCTAAACTTATACGACTTCTTTTAAGTAGTATAAAGCTTATAAGCTATATCCTTACTTATAGTTATAAGCTATATAAGGGATTAGCTAAAGTATATAAGCGGGTTTAATATAAGACCGCTTGCTTAAAAATAAAATTAGTTACTTAAGGCGTAAGCAATATATACTTTTATAAAAATAGCTAAAAAAAGATTAGCTATACAAACTATACGCGCTTATATAGTAGATACGACTTAAATATATATAAGCTTAGTTTTAATAGCCTTAAAAAACTATAAGTATATTATTACTTAATAAGCAACTTATATAAATATAGTAAGGGACTTTACGCTTAGTGCTATAATAAGCTTAGGCCTTTTTATTTTTAGTATCCTTACTTAATAGCTTAAAGAGGGGACTTATATTAAGGTTAAAAAAAGTAACTTTTTTTATTAATATAGTAGTAATAAAGATAATAAACGCGATAATAGTAAAATATAAAGTACGCGATAAAAGCGGGGCGGTAAGTATATAATAAGCTAATAAAAAAATAAGCGCGTCTTTAGTAAAAAAAAAGGTAAGCGTATATACGCAGTATATAAAAGGCTTTATTCTTAAAACTAAGCGCGAGATTAGTAACTAAGCGGCTTAAATAAATAACAAGCCTGATTAAGAATATACGTATATAGTAAGGCGCCGAATTCCTTTTAATAAGGTTTATTATAAGCCTACTTTTAAAGGTCGCGCTACTTATATAAAAAGTGCGGGTTAAAATCCCGCTTATCCTCCCGCCCCCGTATTAAGAGGATAGATAAGGGGGGCAAAAGAGGGTTTATTGCCTATACTTTAAGCTTAAAGCGCGGTGCTTTAAGCTATAAGCCGCCTAGGTTTAAGGCGGCCTTAGCCTTATTAAGCCGCGTTAAACTGCTTAACAAGTAGGATATGCTCGTAGCGGGAGGCGCACCCCTCTTTTTTTCCTTATATAAAGTTATAAGACCTTGTGCGAGGCGGACTAAGCGCGAATAAGAGGAGGTTTTACTTTTAGCACTCCGGTTTTTCCCTCTTAGTTATAAACATTAAATTTCTAAAAACTTAGATTAAGTCCTTAGTATAAACTTTATAATAATAATAATAATAAGTATAAAGTAAGTTTTTTATCTTTAGTATTAATAGTATTTATAATAATATTACTTTTAAGAAGTAGTAGTAATAAGATTAACTACGCTTTAAGAATTTAATAATACTTAGTTATAATACTTTACTTATTATACCTCCTTTTAAAGGAAAGTAGCTTAATATAAGAAGGAATAATACTTAAGTGAAGAGAATTAATAACAAAGCTAATATCTTTAATATTTCGCAAGCAAAATATATATAGCTTAAAGCTAAAGCCCGCGCTATTAATATTAAAAGTATAATACCCGCTAAACTTTAGTATATATTCTTTATACTATTATTATAGCTTTAAAAGTATTTAAGCTAAAGCTTATTATAGTTATAGAGATTAAGTGTATTTTCTTTAGCGTTATCTCTATAAGGTATAAGTAGTACTATTAGTTTATAGCTACTTATAATTAAGTATATTATTAACTAATTATTTTATTATTTAAGTTTATTATTACTATTTATTAGCTAATCTTTAAATAAGAAGCTATATTTTTAGCCGGTGATTATATTAACATAGTTGCTATACTTAATTAATTATAGTTAGGAGCTTAATATACTTAATATTAATAATACCGACAATAAAAATAATAATAGCAATAATAATGCTTTTTTATTTAGCTTCAAAACTTACTACTATCTCGCTAAAATAGCTAAGTATCTTTTTAAGGCGTTTAATATCGCTGAAATAACTTATTAAAAAGAAAATAATATTATTAAAACTAAGAAGAATATAATAGTTATAAATATATAATTAATATACTAGTATTTAGCTAATAGCTTCTTAGATTTAGTATAATAACTATAATACCCTTATTAATAAGCAGTGAAAACTACTTACTTAGTTTACTTTAGCGCTACTTTTTAATATTAATATAGCTAGTTTAAAGTACTAGACTTAAGAAGTATAGTTAAAACTTTAGCTACTTATAATTAATATAAGCTATACGTTTTAGCGATATACTTTACTTCTAATAATAGCGAAGGTAAATATAATACTAATTAAAATATAGCTAGTTAAGGAGTTAGGTATATTAATATTTCTTTTTTTAACAAATATAAATAAAACAATTATTTAGTAAGTATTTATAATACTAGTAAAGCGTTAATATAAGTAAAAAAACGGTTTAAGTTTATCTTTTCTTTTATCTTTTTTTATTTCTTTTCTATTAATAATATAAAGTAGTAATAACTTAGCTTATAGTTTTTTTATTTTATTATTATTGTTTTAAAAAGAATTTAGCTTAGCTTTATATTTTCCTTAGTTATTTACATTTCCTTACTTTTTTTCCCGTTTTATATTTTACTAATTTATAATTAGTTACTTTACTTAAATATATAGTAGATTAATAGTAAATAAGTACTAAGTTAATAAGAAATTATAACTTAAAAAGTAAGTTATCTTTATACTTTTAGCGTTTTAGCTTTTATTTTTTTTTACGTTTCTTTTTTTTCTTAATAAGGTTTATAAAATATTCGCTAATAAGTACTTAGCTATTTATTATATTCTTAGTATTAACTTATTAGTTATACTTTACTAGCTATTCTTTTTACTTAACTAAAAGGAAAGTATTACTTTTAATATATTTTTATTTTATACTTTTTAAACCTTTTATTCGCTTTTTTAATCTTAAAAGTTAAGTATTATAAAAAGTGAAATATTATAAATAGTTTAACGCTTTTTTAATTCCCTAGCTCTTTTTAAGGTTTTAATAAGCTAATAAAAAATATATTATAAATATATAAGTATTCGTTTTAAAGAGCGAATTAAGATAGGTACTTCTTAATAGCTTAAAGTACTTAAAAAAGAGTTTAATATACTTAGGAGATAACTTTTCCTTCTTATTTTTAAAGCGTAAATTCTTTTTAAAAAGTATAAGAAAGTTATTAACTTTAAGTAAAAAATAAGTAGTTAATACTTAAGTTTATAATACTTTACTTACGCTTTTATAGTCTTTTATTAGTATTCCTTAAGTTATTATTAAAAAGCTTTTAGCTTATTATTCTTACTTTTACTTTAAGTATATCCGTTTTTATTATATTATCCTTAATATTAACATAAAGGTTTAGCTAATATCTTAAAAGAGCTTTATTAAGAAATAGCTTAATAGTAGTTTAAATTATGTTATTATACGTAAATTATACTACTTAAAAAATATCGCTTAGTTTATTTATTTTATATTTATAAAGTATTTTAAGTAGTAGTATACTACTTGATTTATATATTTCATTTACTTACTAATTTTAAGGTAAACCGCTATTAACAACTTAATTTTTACTTATAAAAGAAAATATAAGTTACACTAAAACTTACTAATAAATAGTAATCTTTTATTATTAATTATGCTTTTTAAAGGCCTATATACTAACTTTATATTATAATAAGATATATTTATTAGCTTAAGCGCGTTTATTAATTTAAAATATAAAATTAAAATATAATACTTAATATATTAGTTTATAATTTTTAGTATTATATTAACTTTTTATCTTTTATATTTTTCTTTTAGTAGACTTATAATAAAGTTTATTAAAAGTATTTTTTATAGTTATATAAAGTATAATAATAATTATATAGCGCTATAAAAGTACTATCTCTTTAGAATAGCGCCTTACTATACTAAGTATTCTTAGATATATAAATTAATATCCTTTCTTAAATTTTCTTAATAAAAACTCCTTAATAGCAATTTACTTATTTATTAGCCTTTAAAGTATCCTATTAATAAGTTATTATAATAAGGTTATATTAACTCTTACTATAAAGTAGTATTAAGAAGTTGTACGATTTATTCCTTTTATAGCAATAATTTATTTAGTCGTAGTAACTAAGAATATTTCTTATTTAATAAGTCTTTAGTTGCTTTTTATTAAGCAATTTATAACGGAAACCCTATTCTATTAGTAATCCTAAGTATTAAAAGTACTAATATTTAGTAAAGTAAATACTGCTAAATATTAAAGAGTAACTAGTAAAGTAAATACCGCTAGTTATAAGATAAACCTATTAAAGTAAATACTAGTAGTTATAAGGAGAGACGATATAGCTTAACGGTTAAAAACGGCTAGTATTAGCTATAAGCGGTATAAGTTAGATACGCTTATAATAGGCTTAAGCTACCTTCGGCTAATAATAAGATTACTATTAGATAAATTAACTCATGCTTTATATAATTAACTAATACTTTATATAAAGCTAAGGTAAAAGGCCTCCTTTTAAAAAAGGATAAAATCTCGTAACAAGTTTTTAAATAAGGATATTTAGTCTTATAAGCTAGTTATAAGTAATAAAGCATATATTACTTATAACTAATAAAGTATAAGCTATTTTTATTAGCTTAAGAAGTAGTTTAATAACCTTATAAGTTATATAAGGTATAAGTTATAAATTAGTATATAAAAGCATATAAAAGTATATAAAAGAGAAGACTTTAAGTAGCCTTAAAAAGGTATAAAAGAAGGTTTTTTCCTCTTTTTTCCCTTTACTTTTTTCCTTTTTTTCTTTAGCTAGTTTTAACCTAAGAAATCCGCATAATAAGATACCCTTACTTTATTTAGTTTAGTAATTTATACTTAGTCTTTTTCTCCTTTTTTACTATAAAGCTTATAAACTTAATAAATTATAAAAAGCTACTTATTATACGAGAAATAATAAGGGTTTTATAATATAGAACTAGCTTATAGTATAACTTCCGACTTATAGCTCCGATAAAAAATACTTAGTATTTTATACTTAGTAAGTTCTTTAAGCTATAAGATAGAAAAAAAGTATTTATTATAATTATATCTATTTAATTATAATAAATAAAAAAAGAAATATCTACTTCTGCAATATTATAGCTAACTAGTTAGCTATAAGCTAGTTTAAAATATTTAGAGCTTTTTTATCCCCTTATAAGCTCTTTAGATAGTAGTTTTATTTTAAAGATTTAAGCTCTTAAACCTTATACTAAAGAATTAGCTAAGTTATAAGAGTTTATTATCTCTTTTAAAGCTTATTTTTAGTTTTACCTTTTTATAATAAATTAAAAGGTAATAAAGGTTATATATATATCTAGTTACTTATAAGGCCTAGCCGTAATATAGTTCGAACCGATTCTTAAGGACTATATAGATAATAGTCTTAAAGATAGGAATTTTAAGACGAAGAATATTTTAAAGAATTTTAATAACTTTAAAAAAGCTCTAAAAAAAACGTTGGGAATTATAGATTAGCAACGATTAGCAGAGTATAAATTAAGAAGCCTTAAGTAGGTTACGTCTTTATTTACTTATATAGCTTAATTCCGATAAATAACCTTTAAGCTAAAATAAAAAGACGATGCCCTTATAGCAACTTTTTATAAAAGTCTTAAAGAAAAGGTTAAAAATAAAATTAACCGCTTAAATAAGCTAAAAACGCTTTTAAACTATATTAGTTTAGTTTAGCAGTCTAAATAGACGATAAGAAGTTTAAACGCCGGCAGTAGAAAAAGCACCGTTTTACTCTTAGCGGGGTTATAAAGAAAGATAGTAAAAAGCGATAGCGCGACTTAAGTAACGCAATAAACCTAAATAACCTTAAAGTAAGCTTGCTAAAGCCTGCTAAAAAAGCTATTTAATGTTTTAATAGCTTAAAAAAGGGCTATATTATAAGAGATTATATTAAGAAAAGGAATTTCTTAAAGGGAAGGAATATACTTATTAAAGAAAATAATGCCCTCTTAGCTTATAATCCATAATATACTTTACTATTACTTTTTACTAAGAATACTAAAATCAATACTAAGCTTATTATACTAACCCTTAGTTTATTTAAGGCTAGTTTACTTATAAAGAATCTTTATAAAGAAGAACTTAAGATAAGAATAAAAGCCAAAAGCTTAAATAAGTAGTAAAAAGATACTTTTAAGACTAAGGATAATTAAAAGTACGGAACTTCTTTAAAAAAGATTAATAAAGATAATAAAAATAATCCTTATTTTAATATAAATAATATACCTTTAAATATAAAAGATAATAGTAGCTATAATCTAAAGGACCTTAAATTTAATAAAATAAATAAAAAGCTTACTTTTATATAAAAGGATAAAAATAAGCCTTATACTCCTTTTATTAAGTATCTTAATATAGTTATTACTTTTAAAGATAAGGCTTAAAAGTAGCTTTCTTAAACTAAATACTATAATAATAACTACCTTATATATATATCTAATAAGTAAAGAAGCGGCTAGTTTCTTAAACTAAGGAAGACTTATAATAAACCCGCTATAACAACTAAAGAGCTTATAACTAATACTAAGGTTTTTATAAAAAACCTTAAAAGGGATATTAAAGCTAATAAAAAGGAACTTATATAAGATAATATCGATAACCGGATGAAAATCAAATATTTTTTACTTTTTTACTAATATAATAAGACGACTATTAAAAACCTTTAAGATAGTAACTTAGCTTTAATAAATAAGATTATAAAGCTAAAAGTAAACTATAATACTCTTCTTATTTATATTACTAATTTAATTAAAGATAAAGATAATCTTAAAAAAAAGAATAATAAGCTAGCTAATAAGCTTAAAGAAGATATAGAATTCCTTAACGTAGCTATTAAAGATATATTTAAACGATATAGCGAGTATTTTAAGATAAATTCTAGCTTTCGGAATAAGGTTAATAATTTAGAAATACTCTATAAGGCCGAGCAAATTTCGAATAGTATACTTAAAAGCTAACTTAGAGCTTAATAAGAAGAAATTAACGACTAAAAGCAATAAAAAAAAGATTATAGCGAAGGTGTTAATATTATTAATAAAGTAGATAAGAACTATAAAATTAGTATAAATTTAGTTTTTAAAGCTATTAAGTACCTTAGTTACTTAAATAAACTACATTTATAAAAAGAATTAACATTTACTAAAAAGTTAGTAAATAAGGTAAAAACCCAACGTGCTTAGAAATAATAAGGCTATTCCTTAAGATAAAGAACTTACTTACGTTAGATAATAATTCTCGAAATATAAAAATAATCTTTTTATTAAAATTAAAAGAACATCGCCTAAATATATTTATAGATTACAGTGCGATAAGTAGCTATATTTCCTTTATAATAGAAAATCGTTTAAAATTACATTAAAACAAATAAGCCTTTTATACTTCTTTTAGCAAAAGGATTACCTTTTAAGTATAATAATAATACGATTATGCTAAAAACTAATCCTTTTAAGTATATAACTAAGATTTATAACTTTAAAGATTTCTTTAACGTTTTAGCTATTAGCTATAATATTATATTAAGACTACTCTTTTTATAGAAATATAATCTTATAACAGATTAAGATAAAGGGCTTTTAAGGTTTTAAGACAATACCTTAGATATCCCTTTTTATAGTTTAATAAAAGACGACTTTAAAACGATTAGTACGATAAATAATAATACTATTACGACTAGTATAATATACGTAAAAACAACGCTAAACCTTAGTAAAAATACTAAAAGCCCCGGAGATAATAATAAAGCTACTTATAATTAATTAAAGCAAAATCTATTAAATACCTTAAAGGATATTAGGTAGTAATACTTTAAAAATAAAAATAAGATTAAGAAACAGAATAAGAGAAAAAGGCGAGATATTTTATATAAAATTAGCTCGTAGTATTTAAAAAGAACTATTAATTTAAAGCACTTTAAAGAGCGAATATAGTATATAAGACGGCTGGAAGGTACTATTAATTTAGAATACCCTAGAGATTATTATCTAAAAATACTTAAAAATATGCTAAAATATATTACGATATATTTACGCTATTACTTAAAGATAAATTATTATAAAGAGGTAGTTAAGATTATAAAATTAAGTTGAAAAAAGCTCTAAGCCTAGATTCTATAAGATATATAACTTAAATAAGAAGTATTTAAAGTTATTAAAAAAACATATAGACAAAAACCTATAAAAAAATTATATTAAAAAGTCGAAATTAGAATATAGAGCTCCTATACTATTTCCTTTAAGGAATAGTAAAGATAAAGAAAAAGCTCGACTTTATATCGATTTTAAAGAGATAAATAAAGATATAATAAAAGATTAAACTCCGTTACGTTTTATAAGCGAAATAAGAGATAGATTAGTTAATAAGTAGTAGTATATAAAAGTTAACCTTAAATCTACTTATAGCTAAATACGTATTAAAAAAGAAGACGAATTTAAAATAGCTTTTAAAACGCAATATAAACTCTAAGAAGTTTTAGTTATGCTTTGAAAATTAACTAATATACTAGTAACCTTTTAAAAGGGAATTAATAATATATTAAATCTTTATTTTAACTATTTCTATACGGCTTATTTAGAAAATATTATTATATACTTAGATATACTAAAGCAATACTATAAAGAAGTTATTATAGTACTAAAAGCATTAAGAAAAGCTAGCTTATATATCTTACCGGAGAAATATAGCTTTTATATATAAAAATTAAAGTTCTTAAGGTATATAATTACTTTTTTTTATAGTAGGATAAACCCTTAAAAGATTTTTATAATTAAAGATTAGCTAATTCTTATTAAAATTAAGGAAATCTAAAGCTTTATAAGATCTATAAATTATTATAAAAAGTTTATATTAGACTTTTTTAAAATAATTATACTGATTTTATCGGTATTAAAAAATACTAAAATAAACTCTTTTAAGTAAAACTTAAAAGTAAACGAAGCTTTTAAAAAGACTTAAGTATTATTTAATAAAAAGCTTATATTAAATACTTATAACGTAAAGAAGCCGTTAAAGTTTAAAACGGATGCTTAAAATTTTATATTAAGCGCGTAACTACTACGCCTTATAATATAAAGATAAGGGGATAAGGCGCGGACTAATTACTACTAGTTAAGGCTAGTACTATAAACTTATTACTACTAGTTAAGCTAGTATAACGGACTAATTACTATATATAAACGTATATAAGGGTTTAAAAATAGTAAAAAGCTTGGTTTTTTTATTAAAGTATAGCTAGCTACTTTATACTAAGTCTTTTAAGCTAATTTTAAGGATCTTTAACTATACTATCTTACCGTTTATTATTAGTACGTAAATAAACTATAGATATCCTTATAGAATTTCTTAATAAACAAAGTATAAGCTTAGTTAAAAATACTATAAACTATAGTTAAGGAAATCCTTTAAATATCCTTAAACATCCCTTAAAAATCGTAGGAAAGTCTATCTTATATCTTTTAAGGTGCTTTTATAGTTAAAAACAGGCCGAATTATAGTTAAAATATCCTATAAGAATCCTTAAATATCCCTTAAAATATTTAGTAAAATCCGTTTAATAGTTCTTATAATATCTTTTATAGTTAAAAACGTTAAAAACTATAGTTAAATAAGCTCTTAAGTATTTATAGTTATATCTTAAAACCTTTAGCGGGGTCTAACTAGTAATATTTATTATATCTCCTTAAGCGAGTTTTTATAGCGCGTACTTTAAGCGTTCCCGCTATAAGGTTTTATAAAGCTCTTAAAGAGTAAAGTAAAGAGTTTAAGTATAGCTGTTTAGATTTTATTATAACTCCTTTTAGTAAGAAAGAAAAGCTAACGTCCTTATTAGTTTAAAGTAAAAATAAAGTAAAGGGGGCGCTAAGTAATAGCTTTATAGTAGCGTTTTTATACTATATTAATAGTATACTGTTTTTATTCTTTTAATAGTTTTTTTTAGCTTATTTAACTAATAGTAGCTAAGTAGCTTAAGATAGTAAGTAAGTAGTTTTATTATAGATCTTAACTATTTATTTAGTTATACTTATTTATCTTATTAAAGCGATTAGTATATTTAGCTAAATAATAATAATAAGGTTTTTAATCCTCTTTTAAGTATACTTATAAGCGTTTATCGGATTATAAAAAGTTTTCGCGCTAAGGAATATTTATCTTTTTATAGCGGGATATATTATAAAAGACTAGCTAATTTAGGCCTTATTTTATATTATTATCTTAATTACTCTTTATATCGTTTTTAATCCTCCGCTAAGGTTTTTTATACTACTTACTAGTCTTATAAGCCGCTTATAAGTAAGATATTATATCTAACTTACTACCGCTATTATAGCTATCCCCCGGTTTTTATCGCTAGACTCTTTAACTTATCGTCTTTTTTATATAGTGCTACTACCTACGCCTTTCCGCTAATTAAAGCGAGTTTAGCTACTAAAAAGGTATTAAAGTAAGGCTAAGTCGTTCTGCTAATAATAATAAGAATAGTTAGTATTAAGGTATTAAACGTTTATATTCTTACTTAAAAGCGGGTAATAAGGTTTATAATAGCTTTAATACTTAACTCTTTATTCTTAAGGTTTAAAATATATTTAATAGTCTTAAAAACCCTTTTTTTAAAAAAGGCCTTAAAGGCGAGAATATAAAACATATAGTTAGTATAGCTAATAAGGCAGATATTAAACCTTAAGAACTTTATAGTTTAAGATAAAGTTAAGTTACGCTTAAACTCCTCGTAGGCTTATAAGTAAAACTTAGCGTAGTTTATAGCTAAGCGGAAACTCTTTATTATTATAATCCTATCGCTAAAATATAGTCTTATAAAGCCGGGCTGATTAAAAATCGTATTAATTACTATTAAGGGCTTTTATAAAATTAAGCGGTAAAATATATTACGAGCTTAGTTATCGCTATCCGCTTTAGTTAAGGAGGGGCGGCGGATAGACTTTAATAAGGCGCTTATATACCTTTATATAGCCGGGCTAAGTATCGCGGTTAAGAGGAAGAGTATATATTAAGCGGGACCGAAAAAGTCTTTAAAGCTTATAATAGCTATAAGCTAAAAAGGGGATTTTATCGCGCGGGCTAAACTATATATAAAACGAGATAGGGTTCGTACTATAATAGCTTAAAACGCCGTTATAATCCCGGCTATAAACTATTTTTAAACTAGGCCTTAGATATATAATTAAGGATAGCGCGGATATTATTTAAGTTATTTAGCTAAAGTAGGTTTCCGCTAATTATACCGGCTATTATAAATCTTAGGATTATATTAAGGCTAGCTAGCTTAAAGGCGTTAAGTATAAACTAGTTATTTTACTAATAAAGGTTTTTAGCTACGCCTTAAAAATATATAGGCGGCGGGGGCTCTTAAGCTATAAAAGCTAAGTAAGAGGTATAGCTAAGCTAAAACAAAAGCGGCTATTTAAACCGCGCGGCGGTATAAAGCTAAAAGGTAAGTCGTTTAAGTTAATCGTTTAAAAAAGGTAATATAGGCCGTTTTTTATAATACCGTAATTTAAGTCGAGCTTATTAGCTTAAGCGCGATGACGGAAAGCGGCGTAGGTTTATATAAAGGCTTAAACCTAAAGGTTTTAGCTCTCGCTTAAAGACTTAAGGCTATAAAAAATAGCCGCTTTATTGTAATATAGCTTAAGCGCCTGCTTATATTCTTTATATTTAAAGTATAAAGGCTTATATAAAAGCGGGCTAGAAAAGTAAGTGCGGATTAGCTAATCTTAGCTATAAGAGACGTTAAATAATAAAGGGACTTAAAATAAGACTATAAAGATCGTAAACTTAAAGTAAGAGAGGCTATATATATAGGAGTAAGTTAGGTATAGCGGGCTATAGCTAGTAGTAAAGGGAAGTATAGTTATAAAAAAAGGAAAGGAAGGGATAGAAGTTAAGCGGTAAAGAGAATTTAAATAAGTATACTATAAAGCTAAAAAGGCTTTATTACTTAAAGTAAGCGGCGGCGTATTATTATTAAAATAACTAATTACTTTAAGCGCGATAATTTATAGTTTTTTATAACTTATAGTAGCCTTTAAGTCTTATACTTAAGCTTAACTACTTAATTCTCTTAGCTAAAAGGTTTTATATTAAGTTATAAAGGCCGCTTATTATACTTTTATTTAAACTACTTAAGTAGCTAACTCTTTTTATACTTTCTTAAAAGCCTTTATAACTTTTAGTAAGAAGACCGCTTTTTTATTTACTTATAAGTTATAGCTACTTAGCTAGCCTTTTTACGCTATAAGAAACTCTTTTTATAGCTTCCCGCCGCTTCTTTTTATAATATAACTTAATAGAATTTATTAAACTTTTTATTTATTTAAATAAGGCGTCTTTTTATCTTAAACTAAGAGAATAAGGATTTTTAATATACGATTTTATAAGTGCTTATATAGTTAGTAAAAACGACTACTTATAGCGTTCTTATAAATAGTATTATAGTACGTAGCTTACGGACTGCTTATATTAAACCGGCTACTTTAAGCTTTATAAGTTAATATTAAAGCTCTCCGCTTTAAAGGGCGCGGCTTAAGTAAATAATAAGCTAGACTTTAGTCCGAGCTAGTAGCGCTTTTTTATCTTATTTTATGCCTTCCTTTAAGTAAAACGCTATAGCTACTACTTTATATTCTTAAGATATATTAATTTAAATAAATAGTTATTAAGCGGGGTTAAAGTAGTAAATCGTTTAAAGCTTAGTAAGATTTTTAGTTAAATTCGCAAGGGCCTTTTCTTCTTTTAAAGTAAGCTAAAAAGTAGCTTTCGCGGTATATTATGCTTATCCTTAGCCCTTTAAAAGGACTCCTTTTTCCTATCTTACTTAAAGTAGCTCTGTCTTTTATCTTTATAAGACGTTAACTTCCTTAGTAAAATATAAGACTATATAGCGTAGCTACTTAGTAAGGCCAATCTATTTTTTAAGCTATTAAAGGTTCTTTAAGAACGCGATATCCTTTAAGGCTTATACGCATTTATTTATATTTATAAAGCTAATAACGTTTACTTTAAATCTAAAGAGCTATATAAATAGGTATATTAAAAAGGACTTTAGTCCGGATAAGGTAATATTATCGTTATAAAAAACGCGGAATATTGCCTCTAGATATTAAAGGTATTATTTAGCTATATTAATATAAATAATAATATCGTTAATATAAGCCGCCGTATATTCTTAGTATTTATAAAAGACGCTATTTATAAACCTTTAAACGTATACTAAGGAGTTCTTAAAGCTTATAAGTCTAACTAATAATCTTTTTAGCTTATAATAGATTATAACTATAAACCTTTTTTAGTAGTTTTAGTAAACTAAGAACTAGTAAAAAAATAATTATATATTTACTATACTAATAAACTTCTTTCCTTAAAGGCGTTTAATTATATCGCTTTAAAGCGGTATTAAGTAATCGATTAAAGTAATAATAGCGTTAATCTTTTATAAGTCTATAACTACTTATCCCTTTTCCTTTTTATTTACTATCTTTTATATTACGAATATTAACGCCTTAAATAAAGTCGGCTTATAAACTCGTTTTAATTATCTTTATTTAGTTAGCTAGCCGAATATTATATCTACTTCCTTTTTATCCTTATCGCTTAATAGATATAATCTTAATATAACTTATTTATATTACTATCCTTTTATTAAAGGAATATAAATATATTAAGATTTATTTATAAATACTACTTTATTATTTTTTAAAGGCGGGGAAACGATTAAGGGATATCTTAAACATTTAATATATATTTTAAGTCCTTAGTATAAATCTAAACGCCCTTATTAATAATAGGTTTAGGTAAGTCTTTAGTTTAGCTAGTTTTTAGTTTATAGTTTGCTATAAGATCCGTTTATAAAAAGTCCTTAATAAAGTTTATTTTATCTAGGTTTTTTATAAGGACTTCCGCTAAAGAAGTAGTAGTATTAATCTCTTTATATAGCTAAAACTGCTTATTAAGGTCCGTAATTATCCTTACCTTTTAGCTTAAGCGGAGTACTAATAGTTCCTTAAAATAGTTTATTACTATAAAGCTTTTATAATCTTATATTATTATTTAAGCGAGCTTAAAGTTATTAAGGAAAAATATTATATTACGCCTTAATAGCGGCACTTAAACTTATATAAGTAAGGCGTAGTTAAAACTAGCTAAAATCGTTATAATAACTAAGTAAATTACTTATTTATATATCGCTAATTTTAGCTAAACTAACTTAACTTTAGCTTTAACTCCTTTATAAGCTATAAGGTAGCTAGCAGCTAAGCGGGGGGTGCCTTATAAGACTAGTTGTGCGGTTACCTTATAAAGCTAGCGTAAGGGGCAGTAATACTATTAAGTATTACTAGCGGACTTTTATCTATTAGTGCGACGGCAACCCCTCCCGTTATATTAAAATTATTATACCTAACTATAGCTCTTTATTTAAGACCGGGCGGTAGATAGCACCGGCTCGGCTATATTAAGCTAATAAGGTAAGCACGTAACGGGCGCGTGGCAGCAAGGAGCGGGGCATAAGACCTAAGGCGTATTAAGACGTCGGGCAGCTAGGCCTATAGGTAACTGCATTAACTAGCCGAAGGGCGCGGCGCGCCAGGCCTTCAGAGCCCGCGTTAGCTAGGGTATCCCTGCTTACGGGAACCGGGGCCTATAAGCAAGCGCTTAGAAGGAAGCGTGTTAATTAAATTAGCAGCCCGAGGACGTGCTGCTATAAAGGGGGGATAGTTATAAGGTAGCTAGTAGCTAGGCGGGGGGTGCTTTATAAGACTAGTAGTGCGGTTGCCTTATAAAGCTAGTATAAGGGGCAGTAATACTATTAAGTGTTATTAGCAGACTTTTATTTATTAGTGTGATAGCAACCCCTCTTATTATATTATATAAGCCTTAATATAAAAAGTTAATATAAAGTTAATAAGGTCTTTTTAATAAAGAACTTAAAATTCTTAGCTAAGTAATATATTAGCTATAAAGCGTTTTACTATTTAAGCGCTAATCCCTACCTTTATAATTATAAGGCTACTATTTAGCCTTCTTAGTATATATATAGTAAATTCTACTTCTTTAACGGTAGCCGTATTTCTTATTCTTAAAATAAGAATTTATTAAGAGGAGTTTATAATTATGTCTTAAAAGGTCTTTACTAAATTAACTTAAATAAGGCTTTAGTTTACTTTAATATCTATATAGGCTTTAATGCTTATTTTAAGCTTTTCTTTTTTATAAACTAATAAGCGTGTATAAGTAAAATATTACGGCTTATTAAGGCTTAATAGTTTAATATTAAAAGAAGCCTTAATTATCTAAACGCTTTATAGCTTTAAAATAACTACTTACTATACTAAGCTATATCTTTATATTATAATATATTAATTAAGGTTAAGGGGGTGTTTATCTTTAATATATTAGTAAAGCTTATTTTTTAAGGGGAATACTTTACTATAAACTCTATATATTTTATCGGCCTCTTAAACTAAGTTTGCTATATTATAGATTAAGGTTTTCTTTAAGCTTTTATCGGTATCTATTTAAGCTCTTTTTATATTTTACTCTTTATTCTTTAAATAGTCGTTAATCTTTATTATAGTTCTTTTTTTAGTTATAAGGTATACTTAGTCTAGCTTTAGCGTTAATAAGTATATAGTCTTAAAGGTTCTTTCTTTCTTAAGCCGGAAAACCTTAACTTATATCCTTAGCTATTTAAAAAGGTTTTTCCCTTAACTTAGCGAGCGCTTTAAGGCCTATAGTATATCCGCCCTTATTTCGCGGTTTAGAAACATAACCTACGGTCTTAGTAAGCCCTTAATAAATAGCTAAGGCGTTCCGGACTATTTTTTAAATATATATAAAGTACGGCTAATCGGCCCTCGCTTTTTTATAAGTTAAACTTAATTCTTTTGCGCTAATAAGTGCTTTTAAAATCCTTAAGTATATTTAACTTATAGCTAAGGAAGAATTCCCTTATATTCGTTAATCTATTTATTAATATCTTTATTTCTTACTAAATATTATAAGGATTGTTATAAATAAACGTTTATCTTTTAATAGATTATTATAATTAAGTAGTTAAGCTAATAAAGCGCGGCCTTAGCTTTATATAATAAGCGCGATATTAAAGACTTAAAGTCGGACCTTATTATTCTATCTTTAATAGTAAAGTGCTCTTTATTAAGTGCTTAGATTATTATATTTAAGCGGATTTTAGACTATTTTTATAAAGCGGAGATCTATTAGCTTAGTTTAACGCTAAGCTTACTAAGCTCTTTTTATTATAGCGTTAAAAGGTCTTAAAAATACTATTTTGCTATATATCCTTAAAAGAAAAGAGGGCAATTAAATAGCTAATTTATTTATATAGGCCTCGCTTTTATTAGCATTTCGGTAGATAAAGTTAATAAAACAGTTTACTCTTTAAAATATACTAGCTTTATTGTTTTATTAAACTTTATTAAAAGATACTTTTAGCGGTCTTAATAGGTTCAATCTTCTTATATCCTTAGCTTATAGTTAAGGTTTTTCGTAAGGCTTAATAAGCGTATCTTCTTTTCTTAGTACTTAAAAAAGACTAAGGAATTATTTATTTAATATTATTACTATTACTATTAAGGGGCTTAAAGCTATACTTAGTCTTAGTATCTATACGCTAAGTATAAATAAGTTTAGCTTACTAAGTATATCGCTTATTATATTTCTATTACTTATTATTAAAGTCTTAGTTTTAATACTTTTACTAAGCCCTTAACTTTTCGTTTTATACGCGTCTTAAAATCTAGTATATTATAAGGTCTTAAGTATAAGAGGCTCGTTTTTATTAATTAAAAGTCTTAAAAATACCTTAAATAGCGCGGCTATAGCAGTAAGGCTAAATAGTAATACTAAACTAGAAAACTACTAAGTATTCTTTAAAGCGGAATTTTAGTTAAGGCCTAAAAACTAAACTTTATTAATAGTACGCAGTAAAAATATCCGCTAAGCTTATTATCTTAAGGAAAGAGTAGCTTTGTTATAGGCTTAATCTAAAAAGTGTTTAGTAAGTAAGGAGCTAGAGGGTTTTAAGGTTAGCTTATCCTTACTTCTTTTATTTAAAGGATAATTAACTTATTTAAGTAATATTAAATTTCGTTTACTTAATTATATAGGGTTTATTATTTTATAGTCTATCTTTTATTAGTATTTTAATAGCGGATTGCTTTTTAAAAGGCGGTAGTCCTAGCTTAGCTAAGTAAAACTCGTTTTATATTCTATTTAGCTTTATAAGCTATTATAGTATAATACCTTAAAAAAGATAATAGAGATTATTAAACTAATATACTTTATAGGCCGCGGCCTTTTTACTTTTATAGCCTACTTATCTTAAAGTTTTATTATAAGCGCGTTAAAGAAAGGGTACTTATTATTAAGGTTAAACTTAAAAGCTAATAAGAGTTTTTAATTAAAGAAAATATCGTTTAATATCTAACTTCTTATAAGATAAGTACTTAATTATATAATATAGTTACTCTTAGCTTAGCGGATATTTAAGGCATTTCCGTTTAAATAAGTAGGAATTACTACTATTTACTATGCTTTATAGCGTAAAGATAAGGGGATAAGCCGTAAACTAATTACTACTAGTTAAGGCTAGTACTATAAACTAATTACCGCTAATTAAGGCTAGTATTATAAACTAATTACCGCTAGTCGGGCTAATATAATAAACTAATTACTATATATAAATATATATATAGGTTAAGAAATTGTAAAAAGCTTAGTTTTTTTATTAAAGTATAGCTAGCTACTTTATACTTAGTTCTTTAAGCTAATTTTAAATTTCTTAAACTATACTATCTTACTATTTATCGTTAATATATAAATAAACTATAAATATCCTTATAAAATTACTTAATAAACTAAGTATAAGCTTAGTTAAAAATACTATAAACTATAATTAAGGAAATCCTTTAAATATCCTAAAATATCCTTTAAATTATAGTAAAGTCTATTTTATATCTTTTAAGGTGCTTTTATAGTTAAAAACGGGCTAAACTATAGTTAAGATATCTTATAAAAATCCTTAAATATCCTTTAAAAATACTAGCGAAATCCGTTTAGTAAATTTTATAGTATCTTTTATAGTTAAAAACGTTATAAACTATAGTTAGATAGGCTCTTAAGTATTTATAGTTATATCTTAGAAACCTAAGCGGGGTTTAACTAATAATATCCGTCGTATCTCCTTAAGCAAGTCTATATAGCGCGTGCTTTAAGCGTTCCCGCTATAAGGTTTTATAAAGCTCCTTAAAAGTAAAGTAAGGAGTTTAAACATAGCTATTTAGATTCCGTAATAGTAACTAAGCTAGCGCGATAAGAATAATATTCTTAAACTTATAGCGTTTTATTTTAAAAGGCTAGTAAGTATAAAGATTTATTACCTTATTTATTATAAAGAATTCTTAGCTATTATATACGCTTTTTAAGAATTTCGATATTATATTATAAGGAATAAATATAAACTTAAGGTTTATAATAATTATAAACCTATTAGTTATTTTACTACGACGTAGTAGTTAAATATTAAGTAAATAAGATAAACTAAATTCCTTTTAGAATTTAATTATAAGATAACTTATAAAAAAGGTTTTAAAAATAACTAAGCTAATATAATTAGTTAACGACTAAACCTAAATAGTAAAAAAAGTCTTATAAAGAAACTTTATTATTCTTAAATAATAATAGTAATTTAAAGTAAAAGACGTTATATATACTATTTAACGTATAAGGAGATCTTATTACTTTAAAATTACTTAAGAATTCTTATAAAAACTTAAATAAGAAAAGATATAAGAATCTTAAGTAAAAGAGAAAAGTAGCATTTTATAAAAATAAGCTATTCTTTACTTTAAAGACTAAGAAAATAGTTATAACGGATTTTAATTCGCACCTTATAAGAATACTACTAATAGTATAAGCTAACTAAGTGTGGGGAATACGCTAAGTAAGAAGCCCCGCTTTCGGTCCCGACTTTATAGGTAGTTAACAAGCCCCCGCGACTAAAGCTAAGAGACTCTCCCTTTTATAAGCTTTAGTCTTATAATAAAGTAAGCAGCTAAGTAATACTATAACCTATCGTACTATCTACTATCTTTATTACTTAATTAGTAGTATCGCGAGACTATCTTTTTATAATTTCTAAAGCTTCCCTTTTAAATTACTTAGTAAAGATAGTATTAGCGAAGGGATCGTAAAGCAGTGCTAAGCCGGCGTAGCAAAGCTAACGTAACCTTAATTAAGGCTTACGAGTATAAAAGATTTATTTAAATAACGAATTTAACTAAATACCCTTTATACTTAAGATAATAAAAGTGCCGTTAAGAATATCCTTATTAGTAGGTGCTTAGTCCCCGCTACTTTAAGAAAAACAAAAGGCCCTTTAAAGCTATATTAAGGAACTAAATAAGACTTAATAGTTATAAGAGCGTATTATATAGCTTAAAGAGAAAATACGAGAAAAAGAAGGCTTACTCCTTAACTATTTAAAAAGGCGTTACCGGTCGGACTCCCCCGATTTAGTAGCTCGTCGATATAGCGAGGTAAAGCTTAAAAACATTACTTAGTTAGCTTAACTAACTAATTCTCGGAAACGACTTAACTAGCTTTATAACTTAAAGGATGCGTTTAAAGCTATACCTTAACGATTCCGCTAAGACGACGTTAAAATCCTATTTATAGTAGATTATATATATACTAACTATAAAGCGAGATAGCGCCGATACCTTAAGGAATAACCGCCGATTAATTAAGAATAATATAGCGTAAGCTAGATCTATTTTAAGGAATAGATACTTATACTTATTAAGGATAAGGTAAATAAAAAAATACTCCTAGCAATATAGCTAAAGAACGCTTAGTAGTAAGATATATAGTTTTTATTAAAGTCTAGCCTTTACCTTAACTTTATTTAATAGCATTTCGAGCGGGTATTAAAGTAGATATAGTTATTAAGGTTCTTCGCTAAGTTATAACTAAAGCTTTAAGAGTAACTTAACCTTTACTTAATACTTATTTATAAGTATAGTAAGGAAGAACTAGTTTAGGTAGCTTAACGCTACTAAGACGCTATAGATAGTAAGAAACGCCGTTTAAGTATAAGCTTTAAATTAAGATAGCGCGGAATAAGTTTAAGATCTTTTAATTAAGGAAATTCTTATTATAAGAGAGGCCTTAGTAGATAGTAGTCGGGAGGTTCTCGCTACTAAGGCACTACTAATACCTCGATAATAATAAGGGGAGAATTTTATTTAAATACCCCTTAATATAGCCGCGGCTAAGGTTTTAAAAAAGAGCGAGGCTAAGGCCGAGGCTTATCTTAAAACTAAGGGGTTATCTATTTTAAATATAATAAGCTAAGTTACTATATAAATAAGTATACCTTAGCTTTAATTATAAATACCTTAGCGAATACCTTATATATTAAAGCCGCTTTATAGCGAAACGCTTAAAGGCTAGAGTAAACGCCTCTCCTTTAGCTATATTAATACCTTAAGGGGAGCTATTATAAACTCTTATAGTGCTATTAAAGCAAATCCTTACTAATATAAAGGTATACTTAGATACTTATAGTATAGTAGACTTAGTAAATATATATTTCGCACGTTAATAAGGCTTACTATAAGTCTTACTATCGTATCTTAAGCTCTTAGGACTAAGCAATAGTTAGGTGAATAACTATAAGGTTTAGGAGGTTTTAGTAAGAATTATTAATATAAAAAGTACTAAAAAGATAATTACTAAGTACTATGTTAGTACTAATAAGTTAACGTATAATAACTATATTTTAATTTTATAGTAAACTACGGCAAATATAAATAAGAAAATCTATATTATTCTATAAAAAAAAGTAATAGTGATTTAAGCACTAAATCGGTAGCGGCACCTTATAAAGTCTACGAAAATTTATAAGGGATTGCCGGAACGAGGCTTATATCTATATAATCGCTATAAACCTTAAGCTAATTCCGTTATTAAATAAGGACGACGATAAAGGGATTCTAAAGAGAGAATAGACCGAGATACTACCGACTTTATACTAATTTAAAGACGCATTCTTAGTAAATAAGTCTAACTTATTACTAATTAAGAAAGGAATAGATTATATAATTAACTTAACTTCCGGCGTAAAACTACCTTTTAGACCGATTTACTTTTTATCCTATAACGAATTATAAGTATTAAGGGACTAAATTAGTAACTTTATAAAACGTAGTATTATCTAGGAATTATAAAGCTTAGTAGGCGCACTAATTCTTTTTATCCCGAAGAAAGACAGCAGCCTTTATCTTTATATAAACTACTAAGGACTTAACCGCGTTACGTAGAAAAATCGGAACCCTTTACCTCTTATTTCGGAGATCCTTAACCGCTACTAAGAAGCTAAATTCTTTTCTAAGATTAATATTTAAAACGCATACTAATATATCTATATAAAAGAAGGCGATAAGTAAAAGATAGCCTTTTAATTACGCTATAAATACTTTAAATACTTTATTATACTATTTAGCTTAATTAACGCTTTAGCTACTTTTTAAAGCTATATTAATTAAGCATTAAAAGGCCTTATTAATACTATTTATATAATATATCTCGATAATATTCTTATCTTCTTATAAATAGAAAAGGAATATACTAAATACCTTTAATAAGTTAAAAAGAGGCTACGCGCGGCGTAATTATTTATAAAGCTATTTAAATATATATTTTATTAGTAATTAGTTAAGTTCCTTAGTTTTATTTTCTTAGTTAATAGGATATAAGTAAATCCTTAATAGGTAAAAGCAATCGCTAAATAGCTAGTACTTAATACTTATTAAGATATTTAAGTCTTTCTTAAGTTTTATAACTATTACTATCGTTTTATTTACCGCTACTCCTATATAGTAATATCTCTTACCGCACTACTAAAAGGTAGTAGTAATAGTAAGAAGCTAAGGAGAGTAGACTAAAATACGACCGAACTTATAGCGTTTTAGTCCTTAAAGGACGTATTTATTAATATACCCTTACTTTAATACTACGACTTAAAGAGGTATACTTAAATTAAAACCGATATATTATAATATATAATAGCGGGCATTTTATCTTAGCTTAATAATAAAGGTCGCTATTACTTAATTATATTTTAGTTAAGAAAGTTTACCGGGGCTAAGTTAAACTACGAAGTCTTAAATTAAGAACTATTTACTATTATAAAGTTATTTAAATACTAGCGATACTATATTAAAGGAGCCGCGTAATAAGTAAAGGTCTTATTTAACTATTTTAACCTCTAAACGTTTATATACTAAACCTCCTTTAACTAAAGATAAGCACGATAGTATATATACTTAGCGCTATTCGACTTTACGATTAAGCATAGAATAAGGAAATTAAACCTAGCTAACGTACTATTAAGAATGCTTAAATACGAAGGTAAGAAGCTCCCGTTTATAGAGTTACTACTAAAGCTTTAGTTAAAGCTAGCACTAATAAATTATATAACTGCTAATAATCTATAAAGGGATAATAAGAAGTCTTTATAAGCAAAAGAAAGCCTAACTTTAAGCTAGTATAAGCGTAGCGAGTTACCTTTATATACGGAAAATATACGAGCTCTTACGCAGCGAACTACTACCGACTTAAGAGCGGACTTTAAGTAGCTAGCTATATAGGCTAAAAAGAGAGCTAGTTATAAATAGCTACTTTTAAAAAAGACTATAAGAGATATAGCTTTTAGCCTTTTAGTAAATGCTATAGAATTTCTTAATACTTTATTAAAATTGCTAAAACGCACTTAAAGCGAAGATATAGTAATTGCTTAACGAAAAGCAACCGAAGACTTCTTAAAAGAGAAGTATCCTTAGTTATTACGATTAAATAGATTACTATTATAAAATAGACAAATCGTAGTACCTTTTAATACTACCTTATAATAAGAGTTAATATAACTTTACTATAACTACTTATTAATAAGATACTTTAAAGGCTAACGAATAGGTAAATTACTATTAAGGAATTTCTACTAAGAGAATATAGTAAGGGATATTAATTAATATATTTAAGAATACTTAGTATATTAAGGCGCCGTATTAAGGAGGCATCGCCTTTATAGCGCTATATAATTATTGCTATGCCCCGTGCGACTATAAAAAGAACTATTAATAGACTTTACTACGGGTTTACTAAAAGTATAATACGAGGGGCGAGAAGTTAATATAATACTAATAATTATAGACCGATATACTAGGTATTGCCTCTTTATTCCGTATTTTAAGATAATAAACGCGCTTAAGCTAATAAAAGCATTTTATTATAACGTTATGTTAGTATATAGGCCCTTAAAGAGCGTAGTTACGGATAGAGGATTACTATTTACTAATAAGTTTTAGTTAGACTTATATTTTATCTTATAAGTAAAACGTAGGTTATTAATAGCGTTTTACCCTTAAAATAATAAGTAAATAGAGCGTATAAATTAAGCAGTGCACTACTACTTAAAATGCTTTATAAATTTAAAATAAATAAACTAAACATCCTTTTTTTAAGTAGTATATTTTGCGTATAATAACGCAATTAATACTACTATTAAGCTATCCCCTAACGAGGCCCTTTTTAGCGATTAGTTAAACTTTTATATTAACGTTAAAGACGATATTATAAAAGAGGAGGTGCTAAAAGTAAGAGTAAGAATTAATAGGCTAAAAACTCTATAATAACGACTTAAGGAATACTAGCGAAAAGCTACTAAAGCATAAGCGAAGTACTATAACCTTAAGCACTAACTACTTTTACTTAAAGTTAGTAACCTTATTGCGCTTTTTATAAAGAATTTACGCTTTAAGGATAAAAAGAGGAAGCTATCTCCTAAGTATATCAGGCCTTTTTAGGTACTATAAGCTATTAAGAAGTAAGCTTATCGTTTAGCTCTCTTAAATAAGTACTTATATATATATAATATATTCTATATTAGCTTATTAAAACCTTAAAAGGAAAGGCTAGGCGATAAAAGAGGCGCCGAACTATTAACAATACTTAACCTTTAAGATAAAGAAGGCGAATAAGAAGTTTAAGAAGTATTAAATAAGAAATACGTTAAAGGTAATACCTTCTTTTTAGTTAAGTAAAAAGGA
>JAPEBW010001366.1:0-25424 GCA_027405785.1 Ophiocordyceps robertsii | reverse complement strand
TTACGGACTAATTACCGCCGGTTAAGGCTAGTACTATAAACTAATTACCGCTAGTTAAGCCGGTATAACGGACTAATTACCGCATATAAACGTATATAAGGGTTTAAAAATAGTAAAAAGCTTATTTATTTTTTAAAGGTATAGCTAGCTACTTTATACTTAGTTCTTTAAGCTAATTTTAAGGATCTTTAACTATATTATTTATAATACGTAAAGTAAACTATAAATATCTTTATAGAATCGCTTAATAAACTAAGTATAAGCTTAGTTAAAAATACTATAAATTATAGTTAAGGAAATCCCTTAAATATCCTTAGATATCCCTTAAAAATCGTAATAAGGTTTATCCTATATCTTTTAAGGTGCTTTTATAGTTAGAAACGGGTCGAACTATAATTAAGATATCCCGCGGAAATCCTTAAAAATCCCTTAAAAATACCGGCGGAATCCGCTTAATAGTTTTTACGGTATCTCTTATAGTTAAATACGTCGTAAACTATAGTTAGGTAGGCTCCTAACTATCCGTAGTTATATCCCGGAAACCTTAGTAAGGTCCGATTAGTAATATTCGTCGTATCTCCTTAAGCGAGCCTTCGTAGTACGTGCTTTAAGCGTTCCCGTCGCGGGGTTTTATAAGGCTTCCTTAAGAGTAGAGTAAGGAGTCTAGGCGTGGCCGTTTAGATTCCGTAATAAGCGCGACTTAAGTAATATAATAAACCTAGATACCCTTAAAGTAAGCTAGCTAAAGCCCGCTAAAAAAGCTATTTAATGCTTTAATAAAAAAAAAGGCTATATTATAAAAGATTATATTAAGAAAAGGAATTCCTTTAAAGAAAAGAATATACTTATTTAAGAAAATAATGCCTTTTTAAGTTTCTATTTGCAATATAATTTATTACTACTTTTTACTAAAAATACTAAAATTAATATAAAGCTTCTTATACTAACTTTTAGTCCGTTTAAGACTAGTTCGCTTATAAAGAGTTTTTATAAAGAAGAACTTAAGATAAAAATAGAAGCTAAAAGCTTAGATTATTAGTAGAGAAATGCTTTTAAAACTAAGGATAATTATAAGCACGGAACTTCCTTATAAACTATTTATAAAGACAACGAAAATACTCTTTATTTTAATATAAACATTACGCTTTAAATTTATAAGAAAGCTATAGTTTAAAAGACCTTAAATTTAATAAAAGAAATTAAATGCTTACTTTTACGAAAAAAGATAATAATAAGCCTTATACTCTTTTTATTAAGTATCTTAATATAGTTATTACTATTAAAAATAAGGCTTATAAGTGGCTTTTTTTAATTTAATACTATAATAACGATTACTTTATATATAAGTTAAATAAGTAAGGAAGCGGCTAGTTTTTTAAACTAAGAAAGATTTATAATAAACCCGCTATAATACTTAAAGAGCTTATAACCGATGTTAAGGTTTTTATAAAAAACCTTAAGAAGAATATCGAAGCTAATAAAAAGGAACTTACGTAAAAAAACACTAATAACTAAATTAAAACTTAATAACTTTTACCCTTTAAGCAGTATAATAAGACGACTATTAAAAACCTTTAAGATAATAACCTAGCTTTAATTAATAAGATTATAAAGCTAAAGGAAGATTATATATCTCTTTTTATATATATTACTAATTTAGTTAAAAACAAAGACGATCTTAAGAAAGAAAATAACAAGCTAGCTAATAAGCTTAAAGAAGATAGAGAATTCCTTAACTTAGCTATTTAAGATACGTTTAAACGATATAACGAGTACTTTAAGATAAAATATAACCTTTATAATAAGTTTAATAATTTAAAAATACTCTATAAAGCTAAGTAGTTTTTAAATAGTATGCTTTAAAGCTAGTTAAAAGCTTAGTAAGAAAGGATTAACGACTAAAAGTAATAAAATCAAATAAATCATAATAAAGGTATTAATATTATTAGTAAAGCAGTTAGGAACTATAAAACTAATAAGAATTTAGTTTTTAAAGCTACTAAGTAGCTTTATAACTTAAATAAACTAATTCCGTAAAAAGAATTAATATCTACTAAGAATTTAGTAAACGCGGTAAAACACTTATAAGCCTAGGAATAATTAAGCTATTCCTTAAGATAAAGAACTTATTTATATTAAATAATAATTCTTAAAGTATAAAAATAACACTTTTATTAAAGTTAAAGGGATATCGCTATAACGTATTAATAAATTGCGGTGCGAAAAGTAGCTATATTTCCCTTATAACGGTAAATTGTTTAAAATTACGTTATAAAAGAAAGGATAAGCCTTATATACTTCTTTTAGCAAAAGAGTTACTCTTTAAGTATAATAATAATAACATTATAAATAAGACTAATCCTCTTATATATATAATCGGGATTTCTAACTTTTAAGATTTTTTTAACGTCTTAGCTATAAGCTATAATATTATATTAAGACTATAATTTTTTACGGAAATATAATCCTAAAATAGATTAAGATAAAAGCCTTTTAAAGTTTAGAGACGATACCTTAAATACTCTTTTTTATAGTTTAATAAAAAACGAACTTAAAATAAAACCCTCGAATAATTTAAATATAGCAATACTTAATAATAACTATATAAGAAATAGTAGTAACGATAATAATTAAGCGGCCTATATATATATAGGTATAGCATTAATAAATATAATAATAAAGAATAATAAGACGACTAGTATAATAAACGATAATACTATTACGACTACTATGATATACGTAAAAGCAATATTAAACCTTAGTAAAGAAACTGTAAGCCCCGGAAATAATTATAAAGCTGCTTATAATTAATTAAAAGAAAATCTATAAAATACCTTAAAGAATATTAAGTAGTAATACCTTAAAAATAAAGATAAGATTAAAAAACAAAACAAGAGAAAAGAATAAGATAGTTTATATAAAGGCTTATAATATTCGGAAGGTATTATGAATTAAAAGCACCTTAAAGAGCGAATATAGTATATAAGACGGCTAAAAGGTACTATTAACTTAAAATACCTTAAAGATCGTTATTTAAAAATACTTAGAAATATACTAAAAAGGTATTTTAATATATTTACGCCGCGACTTAAAGATAGACTACTACTAAGAAATAGTTTAGATTACGAAATTAAGTTAAAAGAAGGCTTTAAGCTTAGATTCTATAAGATATATAACTTAAATAGGAAATGTTTAAGTTTATTTAAAAAATAAATCGATAAAAACCTAAAAGAAGATTGTTTAAAAGATTTTAAATTAAAATATATAGCTCTTATACTATTTGCTTTAAAGAATAGTAAGGAAAAGGAAAATATTTAACTTAATATTGATTTTAAAAAGATAAATAAAGATACGATAAAAGACCGGACTTTATTACTTCTTATAAGCGAGATAAGAGATAGACTAGCTAATAAGCACTAGTATATAAAAGTTTACTTTAAATCTACTTATAGCTAAATACGTATTAAAGAAGGAGACGAATTTAAAATAGCTTTTAAAACGCAATATAGACTTTACGAATTTTTAGTTATACCTTTAAAATTAACTAATATACCGGCAACCTCTTAAAAGAGAATCTATAATATATTAAATTCTTCTTTAAACCGTTTCTTAATAGCTTATTTAGATAATATTATTATATACTTTAATACGCTAAAGTAATACTATAAAGAAGTTAATATAGTGCTAAAAGTATTAAGAAAAGCTAGCTTATATATTTTACTAGCGAAATATAGCTTTTATATATAAAAAGTAAAATTATAAAGGTATATAATTACTTCTGTTTATATAAGGATAAACCCTTAAAAGATTTCTATAATTAAAGATTAACTAATTCTTATAAATATTAAGAAAATCTAAAGCTTTATTAGATATATATATTATTATAGGAAGTTTATATTAAACTTTTTTAAGATAATTATACCGATCTTATTAGTATTTAAAAAAGCTAAAATAGACCCTTTTAAGTAAAACTTAAAAGTAGATAAACCTTTTAAAAAGATTAAAGGATTACTTCTTTAAAAACTTATATTAAATACTTATAATATAAAGAAGCTATTAAAGTTAAAAACGGATACTTTTAACTTTATATTAAGGGCGTAATTAAGCTAACGCGACGAAAATAACATTTTTAAACTTATAGCGTTCTATTAAAAGAAGTTAGTAAGTATAGAGATTTATTATTTTATCTATAATAAAAAATTCTAAATAATTATTTATACTTTTAAAGAATTTTAATACTATATCTTAAGGAATAAATAGAAACTTAAGGTCTATATAGATTATAAAAATATGAGTTATTTTGCTATAACGTAGTAGTTAAACGCTAAGTAAATAAGATAAGCTAAATTTCTTTTAAAATTTAATTAAAAGATTTTTTATAAGAAAGATTCTAAGAATAACTAAGCTAACATAATTAGCTAACAACTAAACCTTAACGATAAAAAAGAGCTTTATAAAAAGACTTTATTATTCTTAAATAATAATAGTGATTTAAAGTTAAAGACGTTATATATATTATTTAATATATAAGGAGATCTTATTACTTTAAAAATACTTAAGAATTCTTATAAGAACCTAAATAAGAAAGAATATAAGAATCTTAAGTAAGAGGGAAAAATAGCGGTTTATAAAAATAAGCTATTATATACTTTAAAGACTAAGAGAATAGTTATAACGGATTTTTATTCCCACCCTTTTTATAGATATTAAGGTATTATGAAAAAAAATAATAAGATTAAAAACTATAATAATACTTATAACCTCCGTAAGAAACTTTAAAGATTTATTAAGTTATGCGATATATATAATAAGAGTAAGGCTATATAATATAAGCCTTATAATAACTTAATTCCTTTAAAAGTTCTTTTAAAACCTAAAGACTTTAAAGCTTTAAACTTTATTATAAAACTACTAAAGACTATAGATCTTATAACTTATATAAAATACGATTTTATTTTAGTAATAGTTAATCGTCTTATAAAGTACGCTTAGTTTTTTTTAATATATAAAGCTATAAACGTAGAAAAGTTATGTTAAACTTTTATAATTATATTAAAGCTAATAAAGGACTTTAAAGTTCGATTAGATTTAATAAAAATTAAAAGTCTATTTCGAACTTTTAGTAAGGTTTAATATAAGTCTAAAGTATAAAGTTTAAATTATTTACTGCTTTTTACCTTATTATTTATAGAATAATAAAACTATGAAATTAAACGCTTAAGTAATATCTTAAAAGCTATATAAACTATTAATAAGATAATAAGCGTTTTAAAATTATATAGTATAGTTAGTATATATTACTTCTTATTTTAAGCCTATTTAAAATACTTTAGTATTCGCGAATTATAGCTTTACTCTTAAAGCTTATAGGTCTTCTTTACTTAAAGAAGCTATAGCTAAAAAAGCTATATTAAACTCCGAGTAGTTAATAAGCTTATAAGGATTTATAAAATTAAAATTAAAATATATTGCTAAAAGTATATTGTATTATTATTATAAGAGATAGTTTTTTAAACCTTTTTTATCTAAAAGTAATAAAGTAAATCTTTTAATTAAGAATCTTAAAACTAATAGACTTAATAAGTCTTTAGATTAAAAGAAGATAAGACCTTTTAAAGTTATAGAGAAAATAGGAAACGTTAATTATAAGTTAGAACTTTTAGTTAATCTACTTATTTACTTTATTTTTATATCTCTTTATTAAAGCTAACTTTATAATAAGCTAAGGTAGTAAAAGATTTAAATTTAAAGAAAGTTAAAAAAAAGCGAATATATAGTAAAAACTATACTTACTAAGAAGATAAAAAATTAAAAATACTTTTATTTAGTAAGGTAAAAGAATTATCTTAGTTTAGATAATACTAAGGAACTTATAAAGCACTAAAAAATGCTTTAAGAAAGGTTAAGGATTTTAATTAATCAATCCCTTAAGTAAAAGTAATAGCTTCTTTAAGCTAAGATCTTTTTATTATCCTTAGATAGTAAAGGTAAAAAGGAAATCTAGTAAGGAAGAAACCTTATAGTTAAGTTTATATAACTTAGTATATATTCTTTTAAAATAGGATTCTTTTTATTTTAAGAAAGATCCGTTAAGGATATAATTAAGATTTCCTTTTAAGAATTCTAAAAGTTACTTTTTTTAAAGTAGGATTTCTTTAGTTGTTTTATTAATCTTCTTAAAGTAAAAAGAGCTTTAATAAAAAAAGCGTTTATCTTTTTAAGTTTAAAAAGACCTGAAAAAGAGAATATATAACGGAAACCCTATTTCGTTAATAACCTTAAGTACTAAAAGTAATAATATTAAGTAAAGTATATACTACTAAATATAAAGAAGTAATTAATAAATTAAATACCGCTAATAACAAGCTATAACTTTTAAAGTAAATACTAGTAGTTATAAAAAAAGAAAGTATAGCTTAATAGTTAAAGACAGCTAGTATTAGTTATAAGCGGTATAAGTTAAATACGTCTATAATTAGCTTAAGTTAGCTTCGGCTAGCAATAAGATTAATATTAAATAAATCGACTAATACCTTATATATTTAACTAATACTTTATATAAAGCTAAGGTAAGAGTCCTTCTTTTAAAAAAGAATAGAATCTTATAAAAGCTTTTAAGATAAGGATATTTAGTCCTATAAGCTAGTTGTAAGTAATAAAGCGTATATTCCTTATACTTAGTAATAAAAATTGTATAAGTTATTTTTATTAGCTTAAAAAGTGGTTTAATAACCTAATAAATTATATAAAGTATAAATTATAGATTAGTATATAAGAGGCTTTAAAAGCTTAGCTTTAAGATTAATTTATTTTAAAGTAACTTAAAATACTAGTACTTTAGCTAGACTTTATAAAAGACTTAAGGGATTTAGTAGACTTTTTAATAAAGACTTCTTTATTTTTTAGTTACTTTTATTAAAGAGCTTTAACTAATAATTACTGCGATTTTAACTAACGTTTAGTTTTTAAAGGAAACTAAGCTAAAAGTATCGCTGTATGTTTACCCTTATTTTTAAGACTAAAAGGCTTATTAGTTTTAGTAATAAGTATTATTTTAATAAGTATATTGTTTTTATTAACTTACTATAAATAGATTAAAGGTCCGCTAAAAAATAATAATCTTATAATAACCTTTATAGTCTTAAAGATATAAAAATAAAAGGGGTATTAAGAAAAGTTTAAGCTGCTAATTATAATAAGTTAAATATAAGCTTTAAAAGGACTTAGCGCTATAAGCTAGTCTTATAGCACGAATTCTTGTTTAATACTTTTAGTCTGTAGTATATAGGCTTTATAATACTTAAGTTTATTTATAGCGAGGGCGTATAAAGATATTATAATTTACTTTAAAGCTATAAAATAGCTTTTTATAAGCCTGGTTTACTTATATATACGCTAATCCTAAAAAAGCAAATTCCTTTAGTCTTTTAAAGATGTAAGAGAGTGATTTTACTACTTTAATAAATCAGCTATTTAATTCTTACCTGATTAGCTATGCATAGGGGGGTGTATAAATTATATAAAAACCCGCATTGAATAGCCTAGCTTCGGCTCGTTATTTTCCAGGTCTTTACGTCCTCATACGACGTCTGTAACGTTATGTACGGAACTAAGGAGGTTGGGGTGGCTGGATGAAACAAGGATCCGCTTAGACCCAAACCAACCTCAACCAACTTCAAACACGAATTGCCGCATGAGAAAGGGACATACAGCCACGGGGTAAAATGCTTTAAAATCAGCATTCTTCGGGCTTTAAGACTACCCGAAAGGCCGGTCCGGATATGTCACTCCGTTCCCTCACATTTGTCTATAAAAGGCGAATCTGCCGCCACTAGATAGCTAGTGATTCTACAAGCACTTACGCACTTAATTCTTCATCAATCAATTCCAGCCAAAATCCTGCCTTACACAACATTGACTCCTCTATCACGTGACATCACGTGATTTCCTGATTTCCCCACAATTTCGCTGCTGCTGTAACCTTTAATAAAAGACTAAGCTATTAAAAACTTTTACTTCTTTAAATTTAAGAAAATAGTACTAAAAAGGGAGTAAAGTAAAGTTTAAGCTTATAAGGCCTTTAATTAAATATTAGACTATTATTAAAGCTTAGTAGCTATACTCTTAGTCCTTTTTTAAGGGTTCTTTTAATAGAAATTTAATTTAATATTACAGATATCTTTTTAAAGACTAAAAGCTATTACTATACTTAGATAATAAAAAGCTTTTTCTTTTTAGCTTTATAATTTAATATTAAAGATATAAAAGAAATATTTACGTTAGCTTTTAAAGTAAGCTCCTTAATAAAACCCACTTTAGTTTAACTATATAGCAAAGTTTATTATTTTAATAACGTATTTTCGGCGGTAAAGAAAACCTTATAAGTTATAAGCTATAGTAATAAATTTAACTATGTTACTAGAATATACTAGTTTAGCTTATAAAAATTGGTTTTTCTTTTATAAAGGGAATTATAAAGCTTAATATTTATCGTAATAATAATAAAAAGCAATTTAAGATAAGCAATAACTTTCTATAAATTTCTTTTAAGAAGACAGAAGACTATACTTATATTAAAACTGCTTTACTAAGCCTTTTAATAGCTCTATATAGAAAATTACATATCTTTATAAAGTAGTCTTACTATATAAAAATATTTAGCTATATAGCAATATTTATATAGTAGTTTAAAGGTTTAGCTATTAAGATACTATTAATAGGCTTAAAAAGCTTAATAAAGTCGTTTACTTAAAAACGGTATAGTATAAACTAGTTAAGCTAAACATTATTATAAATATTAACTTAGTTCTATTTTTTAGATAAAGCTTTATTTTTCTTATAAGTTTTTCTTTTTTAAGGTAGTAAAAAGTTAGCTTATTCTTAAAAGAAGTAATTAAGTAAGCTATTTTACCTACTTAATAAGTTTATAAAGGAGTATATATATTAATTAAAAATATTAGTTTTATTATTAAAAAGTTAGGCTTATATTGCTTTATCTTTTACGCCTTAAGAGAAAGCTATAATAATTAAGTTAAGTATAAAAATAACTATTTAAATAATCCTTCGTTCGCGTTTTACTTTTAAAGATTTAAAAGATTAGTTTAAATATAAAAACTGCCGCTTATAAACTATAGGTATTAATAGTATTAAGAAGGCTTATTTTCTTCCTTATAAGGCTTTAAATAAAAAGGTAAATAATAGCGTATATATAGTAAAAAGGCGTAAGTATAAAATTAAGTAAGATATATTTAAGATTAAAAAATATTGCTTAAAAAAAAAGCTAAGTAAAAAAAAAGCTCTTTCTTTAAATAGCTTCTTAAGTGGCTTTTAAAGCAGTATATAAGCTTAAAAGCTTTAAAATCTTATATAAGTAGTATATTATTTAAAAAATCCTAGCTTATTGCTTTAACTCTTTTTATGCTTTTACTAAAGTCTTTTCTACCTTTTTTTAGCTTATTGCTTACTTAAGCACTTTTTTCTTTATTTTTTCTTTATAATTATATACTTTTTTAAGGCTTACTTCTCTTTTTTTAGTCTCTTACTCTTTTTACTATATTATAACTACTTTTTCTTACTTATTATTAAAAAGAGTTTCTTATTAGTATTTTAAGCAAGCCTTTATTTCTTTAAGCTTCTTAGCGTGCCTTTTTAGCTATTATAAATAAGGAAATAAAGCTTTTAAAGGTTAATTCTCTTATAAAAAGCCTTTATAAGCTTAAATCGATTTAGGTATTAATATCTTTTCTTAGCTTAAAAAGACTAACTTTTATATAAATATTAATACTAAGTATTTCCGGGTAAATAAAACTATCTAATTAAGTATTTTAGTATTAAGTCTAAATATTTATTAATCTTTTAGTAGATCACTTATTATCTTAAGACCTAGGTTTATAAGAGAGTAAATATTAATTACCTTAGCTTTCTTATTTCTATTAAAATTACCTTTCGCCTTTAAAGACCCTTAATCGATAATACTGCTATTATAGCAAAGTTCGGCGACTTTTTACTATTAATATTCTTCTTTAAAAACTACCTTTAAAAGTAAGGGGCTACTTACTTTAAGAAGATTTATTAAAGCCGTTAAATTATTTATATCCCGGCCGAAACTATGTATTTTTAAAAGGTCTTTCTTTATTAAATTAACGCTAAAAGGCGTCTTAAATATATTAAGGCACTTATAATAGTTATATACCGCTAATAAAACCTTTATATATAAAGTGCTTATACTTATACTTAAACTACTATAGTTATTTTAATATAAAGATACGTTTTAGCTTCTTTTTATAAGTGCGTTTTTTTGTTTAAAACTAATAGTTAGGCTTATATAAACTATATTTAAAGCACTTTAAAAGCTTTTACTTATAAATAGCGTAATGTTCTTAAGTATAAAGTTTGGAATAATAAGGAAAAAAATATAGCGACTTTTTTTAAGACTATTAGCGCGTTAAAAAGTCGACTTTAAACTTTTAAAAGGCTATATTAAACTATAAAAACGGTTGAATTGCTCTTAATATTGCTTATAATATTTTAAACTCTTTTTATATTCATAGCCTTAGTTTTAATTTATATAAAGCCGGGTTAAGGGCTACAAAACAAAGGGGATATTTAACTTATATATTAAAGCAATCTTTAAATTAAAGGCTAGTTAATGTCTTAAAATAAGATAAGCTTTATCTTATTATAATTAAATAGTTTCTTAAGTACTATTTCTATTTAAGAATATAAGGTAGTTTATAAGGCTTAAAAATATATAAAAGCTAATACTATTTTTTCTTAGTAAGTATTCTTTTAATAAATTCTCTTACTTTTACTTTTAACTAGTAATCGCTAAATATAGCTTAGTACGGCCTTTTTTAAAAGCTTAGCTTAAGTCTTTTCTTAAAATCTAGCTTTATAAGTTTTCTTAAAAAGTAAGTATATTTATAAGAATTATACTTTATAATTAGTAAACGCTTTTATTAAGTAATAATAACTTAAGGCTTTTTTAAAGCTTAGCTTTTTAGCTTATTTATTTAGTAGTAGTTTAATAAGTAGTATAAAGTATCCGCAAAAAAGACTAGTAGTATTTAAATTATATTTTATATTTAAATTACGTTTTTCCGTACTAAGAGAATCAGGCCTTTAATAAGTAAAAAAAAAGATTTCGCTTCGTCTTTATTAAGTAGTCGCCGTTAAGCTTTTTTTTAAGCTACTAATTATAGTATCTTAAGTTTAATCTTAGCTTTTTCTTAAGACTATTAATTTATTAAGGTTTTAAGCTTAGCTATTTTTATACTAATTTAAATATAAGCTAGTAGCTTTAGTAGTAAAGCTAATAATTTAACTTTAAAGGTTATATTTTAGCAACTATAATATAGCTATAGCTAATATAGTTTAATATATTTCCGCGCTATAATAGCTTTTCTTTATAACTAAAAGAAAAACGTCTTTATTTTAACTATATTAAGATTTCTTTTATTAAATTTAGCATTGTTCTATTTTCTTTTTAGATACTTTAAAGCTTTTATATATATATTGTGCTTATTTCTATAAGCTAAAAAAAATAATACTTTAATTCTTAAATTAAGGTTCTTTCTTTATATCTTAAGGTAGTTATTTTTCTATTTCTCCGCCTTTTCTTATTGCTTATTTCTTTTAAGTTTTAAGACTATTTAATTAAAAGCTTTTTTACTTAAAAAAAGTAATAAATCTTCTATTTCGTAATTTCTTTCTACTTCTTATATCTACTATCTTAAGTTAACTTTATCTTATAGTAGCTATATATCCGCTAAAAAGGACTATTACCTTATTTTGTTTTTTATAAACTTCTTTATATATTCTCTTAGTATAGTCTTATTATTAATAATTTTGTTAAGGATCTTTATTTTATAGCTTTTAGCTATATTTACGCGCGAAATTAGCCGGTAAGAATTAAACTTCTTTTTTTAGTATTTAACTTCCCTCTTTAAATTATTTAATCGCTTAAGATTAAAAAGAAAGACTAAGTCCTTAAGTTATAAAGTGTCTTTTATAAGTATATACTTATTTATCCTATTAGTCCGTTTTACTAGTTATTTCTAGTATACTATAACTTTTCTATAAGTATTTACTATATCTTATCTTTTTCTTTTAAGAATATAAAGCTACGCTTTAAAAAGGTTTTTAATTATAGCGACCTTAATTTAGTTTATAAGGCGCTAAGTTAAGCTTTTTACTTTAAGAGGTAAGATAAGGTCTTATTTATATATTAAATAGAAAGTAAAGCTTTTATAGGAATTTTAAATAGCCGTTTAATCTATAAAAATAGCTTTTAATAAGAATTTAAGCTATTTTCCTTACTTTATTGCTATCTTTATAAGCGTTAATATAAGTCTTTAATAACTATATTTAACTACGATATTAACCTTTAAGTTATAACTAAAGGTTTAAATAACCTTCGTGCTAATATCCTTAAGGATAAACTTAAAGTCCTTTTTTATCTTTCGTGCGCTATTAATTATAGCGTATATTTTAACACTATACTTATAAATTAAAAATAGCGTAAATTAAGTTATTGCTTTAGTTATAATTCTCTTAATACGTATAACTTTTACTAATCTTATAAGGTTATCGCAAGATATTATTAAGTAGCTATAGCTATAATTAAAAGGTATATACTAGCTATTAAAGTAGTTTTTACTTATTAAGTAGCTAAGGGCAGTAAAAAGTACTAGCTTTTTTAATCTTATGGTTATAAAGCTTTAGTATTCTTTATAAGTTAAGATAGCTAAATAAACGTTATTCTATAAAGTACGCTACTAATACTTATTCCGAATATATTTATAAGTAACTTAGTGTTCTTTATAGGATATTTATAAGTAGTATTTTATAATAATATAGTATTATTCTTTTTATTAGCTTATTATAAGCGCGGGACCTCTTCTCGCTTATTAAGCTAATTGCTATAGTCTTTTATTTTTAACATAATATTATTAGCTTTTTATACGTAGCTTCTTATAATCTTATTTTATAGAATTAAATATTAACTGTATTGTTTATAAGAATTTTATAATAGCTTACTACTTTAAGAGGCATAATAAGCATACTTAAAGAGTATTTAAGTATAGGTTTATAAATTTATTAACATCCCTTTAAAACATCTTATTAAGTTAATTTAAAAGGTTTTTCTAGATTTTTTAAGAGTATATTAGCTACGCTCTTCTTTTGCTTATTAATATACGAAATAGTAAAGTTAAAGAGAAAAATATAACTAATCTATTTAGTAATTATAGCTCTTAAGATATCCTTAACTACCTCTTTTAGCTAATTAATAAGAACTTTAATATTTTTTTAAGGACGAAATATATACTATAAATATATATCTTTAGCCTTTATAGTATATATAAAATAGCTTTATATTCCCTTTTTATCGTATTATATTTTACTTTAGCGTTATTTTAAGTCTTACCTTTATACTAAATAGGACTTACTTTTCTATTTATAACTTATATTAAAATAGCCTTTTAACGTAAAAAGCTTATATTATCTATTAAAATAATCTTTTTTTTATTTTAACCTATATCTAAGGATACTAAAAAGACTTCGCTAGTAATAGCCTTCTTTAATTTATTTATAGCTTAGTACTAGTTTTATCGTAACCTATAAAAGGTCTTTTATATAATAAGTTTATAAAAAGTCTTATAAAAAGTATAAACTATTTTATTTAAATCCTATAGTACTTAATAATACTAAGAAAGGCTTATACTTATAAGATATTATAGCACTTACTCTTCTTTTTAATCTTAATAACTTTAGCTTTTATAAGGCTCTTATTACTTATTTTATATATATAGCTAACTGCTTTAATAGACTTTTAATAGTATTTTAATTTTCCTTAAATAATTATATAGCTAAAGAGCTTAATATTAATAAGAACTTTATTTAAGTTAATAAAGTATTTAAAAAAACACTTTTAACGCTTAAAGTAACTTTATTATTACTATATATAGTCTTAAGTCTTTTAACTCCTATATTATTTATAAAGTTCTTCTTAATATTAAGAATAAGATCTTTAAGAATTAGCTATATTATTCTTATAAATTATCTTATAGAATTAGTAGCGCTTTATAAAAGTATATATATACGTTATAGGCCGATTAAAGTCGTAAAAGTAGCGAAGTCTTTACTTTTAAGGTTAAGAGCAACTTGATTATAACCTAAGGAAAGATTTAATAGAATTAAGATTTAATATATTTAGAAGTAGTAGCTTTATTTATTAGTATTTAGTAAAGGATTAGCGTCTTAGATTATTACTATATTTACTTTTATAATTTAATTAATTAAACGAAGCTTAATATTCTTTTTTATAATAAGGGAAAAGGGATTCTTATAAGCGATATAGCCTTTTTTTAAGACGTTGCCTTTTAGCTTAACTTATAAAATATTAATAACCTTTTTCTTTATTGCTTTTAAAATTAAAATAAAGGATACTTACTAAGCCTTATACTTTTTAGTCTTTATAAATAAAAAGAAGGCTATTAACAATTTTATTTTACCTCTTTTTATAAAGTCCTATAATAAGGCTATTGTTTTACAATATTATTTAAATAAAAATAGCGATTTCTTATTAAGTTAAAAAGTTATTAAATTACTAATAAATTACTACGAGCTATTTTATAATTAAAAAAGTCCCTCTTTTTAATACTAAAAATTATTTTATTATTTAATTAAAATACTATATATCTAAAACTTTCTTCTTAATAGCGTCTTATTTTTTTTTAATTCAAGCTTCTTTTAAAGACTACTACGCCCTATAGCATAAGGATAAGGGGATAAGGCGCGGACTAATTACTACTAGTTAAGGCCGGTACTATAGACTAATTACCGCCGGTTAAAGCCGGTACTACGGACTAATTACCGCCGGTTAAGCTAGTATAACGGACTAATTACCGCACGTAAACGTATATAAGAGTTTAGAAATAGTAAAAAGCTTATCTATTCTTAAAAGCATAGCTAGCTACTTTATACTTTGTTTTTTAAGCTAATTTTAAGGATCTTTAACTATACTATCTATAGTATATAGATAAACTATAAGTATTCTTCTTAAATCGCTTAATAAACTAAGTATAAGCTTAGTTAAAAATACTATAAACTATAATTAAGGAAATCCTTTAAATATCCTTAAATATCCCTTAAAAATCGCAATAAGGTTTATTTTATATCTTTTAAGGTGCTTTTATAGTTAAAAACAGGTTAAACTATAATTAAGATATCCCGCGGAAATCCTTAAAAATCCTTTAAAGATACTAGCGGAATCCGCTTAATAGTTTCTACGGTATCTCCTATAGTTAAAGATATTATAAACTATAGTTAGGTAAGCTCTTAACCCTCCGTAGTATTATTTTAAAGACCTTAACGGGGTCCGATTAGTAATATTCGTTATATCTCCTTAAGTAAGCTTTTATAGTGCGTGCTTCGGGCGTTCTTATCGCGGGGATTTATAAAGCTTCCTTAAAAGTAAAGTAAGGAGTCTAGGTATAGCCGTTTAGATTTTATAATAACTCCTTTAAGTAAAAAAGAAAAGCTAATATCCTTATTAGTTTTAAGTAAGAATAAAGTAAAGGGGGTGCTAGGTAATAGCTTTATAATAGCGTCTTTATACTATATTAATAGTACGCCGTCCTTATTCTTTTAATAGTTTTTTTAGCCTATTTAACTAATAGTAGCTAAGTAGCTTAAGATAGTTAGTAGGCGGCTCTATTATAAATCTTTACTTTATATTTAGTTATATAGCTTCGTCCTTATTAAGGCAATTAGCGCGTCTGGCTAAAACTTATAGTAAAGTTTTTTAACTTTCCTTTAAAGTATATATTTAAGCCTTTACTAAGTAGTAAGAAGTCTCCGCGCTAAGGAATACTTAAGTTCCTTAGCGGGATATATTATAAAAAACTAGCTTTTATTTAGGCCTTATCTTATATTATTATCCTACTTACCCTTCTTACGCTGTTTTTAATCCTCCGCTAAGTCTCCCGTTTTACTTACTAATCTTATAAGCCGCTTAAAAGTAAGATATTATATCCTACTTACTACTACTATTATAGTTATTCCTTACTTTTTATTGCTAGGCTTTTTAACTTATTATCCTTTTTACGCGGCGCTACTACCTATACTTTTCCGCCGACCGATACGCGTTTAGCTACTAAGAAGGTATTAAAGTAAGGGTAGGCCGTCTTATTAATATTAATAAGTATAGTTAGCACTAAGGTATTAAATATCTATATTCCCGCTTAAAAGCGGGTAATAAGGTCCTTAATAACCTTAATGCTTAACTCCTTGCTTTTAAGGTTTTAAACGTGCTTAATAGTCTTAAAGAACCTCTATATAAAGGGGGCCTTAAAAGCGAGAATATAAAGCGCGTAGTCGGTACGGCCGATAAGGCGGATATTAAAGCTTAAGAACTTTATTACTTAAGTTAAAGTTAGGTCGCGTTTAAACTCTTCGCGGGCCTATAAGTAAAACTTAGCGTAGTTTATAGCTAAGCGGAAACTCCCGATTATTATAATCTTATCGCTAAAGTATAGGCCTATAAAGCTAAGTCCGTTAAGGATCGTATTAGTTATTATTAGCGGCTTTTATAAAATCAGGCGGCGGAATATATCGCGAGGCTAGTTATTGCTATCTCCTCCGGTTAAGGAGGGACGGTAAATAGACTATAGTAAGGCGCTTATACGCCTTTATATAGCTAGGCTAAGTATAGCAGCGGGTAGAAAAAGCGTTTACTAAGTAAAACTAAATAAGTCTTTAAGGCTTATAGCGGCTATAGGTTAAGAAGGGGATTTTATAGTATAGGCTAAACCGCGTATAAAGTAAGATAGGGTTTTAGCTATAGTAGCTTAAAACGCCGCTATAAACCCGGCTATAAACTAGTTAAGCTAGGCTTTAAATACGTAATTAAGGATAGCGCGGATATTATTTTAGTCGTTTAGTTAAAGCGGGTTTCCGCTAGCTATAATAGCTACTATAAATCTTAGGACTATAGCGAGGTTAGCTAACCTTAAGGCGTTAAGTATTAACTAGTTATTCCGCTAATAAAGATTTCTAGCTATACCTTAAAAAATATATAGGCGGCGGGGGCTTTTAAATAGTAAAAGCTAAGTAAAAGGTATAGCTAAGTTATTACGAAACTAGCTATCTAAGCCTTATTATAGTATAAAGCTAGGAGGCGAGTTATTTAAGTTAAGTATTTAAAGAGGGTAATATAGGCCGTCCTTTATAGTACTATAGTTTAGGTTAAATTCGTTAGCTTAAGCGCGGCTACGGAAGGCGGCGTAGGTTTATATAAAAGCTTAAACTTAAAGGTTTTAACTCTTATTAAGGGACTTAAGGCTATAAAGGATAGCCGCCTTATTTCTATAAAGCTTAAGAGCTCGTTTATATCTTTTATATTAAAGGTATAAAGGCTTATAAGAGAGCGGGCTGAAAAAGTAGTTACGGAATAGCTAGTCTTAGCTATAAAAGACGTTAAACAATAAAGGGACTTAGAATAAGAGTATAAGGATTATAGGCTTAAAGTAGTAAAAGTTATATATATAGGAATAAGCAAGGTGCGGCGGGCTATAGCTAGCGGTAAAGGGAAATATAGTTATAAAAGGAAGAAAGGAAAGGAGAAAGGGTAAGCAGCAGAGAGAATTTAAATAAGTATGCTATAAGGCTAAAAGGGCTTTATTACTTAAGGTAAATAGCGGTATATTATTATTAAAATAACTAATTACTTTAAGCATAGTAAGTTATAGTTTTTTATAACTTATAGTAGCTTTTAAGTCTTATACTTAGGCCTAACCGCTTAATTCTCTTAGTTAAAGAGTTTCGTATTAAGTTATAAAGGCCGCGTATTATACTCTTATTTAAACTACTTAAGTAGCTAACTCCTTTTATACTTTTTCGAAGGCTTTTATAATTTTTAGTAAGAAAACTACTTTTTCGTTTACTTATAAGTTATAGCTACTTAGCTAGCCTTTTTAAGCTATAAGAAATTCCTTTTTTAGCTTTCCGCCGCCTTTCTTTATTATATAGCTTTATAAAATTCGTTTTACTTCTTACTTATTTAAGTAAGGTATCCCTTTATCTTAAACTAGTCTTAAGCATATAGCTAGCTTATTTACTAAGCGTAGTTATACTACTAAAATAACTAAATAAATATTAAGGGACCCTTTTATATCTAGCTAGTATATAAGCTATCTTACTTTAGCGGTAACTTAAAACGGCTTAGTATATCTTTTTTAAAGCTTTATTAGTTTGCCGTCCGCGATATAATAGCCTTAATTAAGCTATAGCTAAACTTAATTACTAAGCTTAAATTTTAGCGGGCGGTATTTCTTATTATATCTATTCTTTATATCGGCTTAAGCATAAGCAATAGCTAACTTAGCTTCTTTTTATAAGACCTCTTAGTTTCGAAAGTATAAGTAGTTACTAAGGAACTAAAAGCTATTATCTATTTTTATCCTTATAATAAGCTTATTAAGGGCCGCGTAAATTATTAAGGAGAAGGAATTATTAAAGCTAAACTAAAAAGCGATTAATATATTAGTTTAGCGTAGGTCTAGGAAATTAGCGGTAAAGAATTATAGCTCGATTTCTACAGTTTAGTTTTGCTTTTTTAATAAGCTATTAGTTTAAAGGTATTAAGCGGTAAATATAAAAAGCTTTAATCTAAAAGCTTACTATAAGGTCTATTAAAAAGCTAAGGTAAACTTTACATCTTAGTTAAAGATTATCCCTTTTAAAATCCCTTAATTAGCATAAAGTAGTTTAGTATATAATGCTTATACTTAATCTTCCGCTATAAACTAATTATTACTTAAGATAAGGAGATATATTTTTAAGAATTTATTAGTTATAGTAAGTAAGGTATTAAAGAAGTTCTTTATAGGATCCTTTTATAAGGATTATTTAGCTTAAACTACTAATAGCTTAGTAATAAAGTCTATTACTATTATATAGTATAAAACCAGCGGGCTTTAAATAAAGATAAGCTACTTTAGCGTTTTACTTTAGTTAGTTTAGTTATAGTAATAAGTATTATAGCTATTTATAACCTCGTCTATATATTTACTAAGCTATAAGATTAAGAAGCTTTCCGATAAATCTTACTATATATAGGTACGGCTAGTATAAATATATTTAGTATAGGCGTCTTCGACGATCTCCTTAGTATAAGTCTTAAGGATATATAGTCTCCGGCGTCCGTCGTTTTCCGTAAAGTATAGTAACCCTTATAACTAAAGGAATAAGAGTTTAAGGACCCCGTCCTTATCGCTAAGCTACGCTATGATTTTTACTTACTATATATCCTTTATATATCCGTTGATTATTTTTTAGCGGAGCGGCAATTCGATTAATACTTCTATATAAAGGAATACGCGGTCTATTATCTTATTTTCTTAAATACGTTTTAATTCCCTTTCTTAATTTAAAGATACTAGCTTATTATCTTAGTATAGTAAATATAAAAGCGCGTCCGGTATAACGTTTTTAACGCTTAGGATATAGCATACTTTAAGCGGGAATTAGCTTAAGTATTAAGATATAAAGACTAGCTTATTATTAGATTTTATACTAATAAAAAATAAGGATTTTTAGTATACGATTTTATAAGTGCTTATATAGTTAGTAAAGATAACTACTTATAGCGTTCTTATAGATAGTACTATAGTACGTAACTTATATACTACTTATATTAAACCGGCTATTTTAAGTTCTATAAGCTAGTATTAAGGTTCTCCGCTTTAAAGGGCGCGGCTTAAGTAAACGATAAGCTAAACCTTAGTCTAGGCTAGTAGCGTCTTTTTATCTTATTCCGTGCTTTTTTTTAAGTAAAAAGTTATAGCCGCTACTTTATATTCTTAGGATATATCGATCTAGATAAATAGTTATTAAGCGGGGTTAAAGTAGTAAATTGTTTAAGGCTTAGTAAGTTTCTTAATTAAAATCGCGAAGGCCTTTTCTTCTTCCGGAGTAAGCTAAAAAGCGGCTTTCGCGGCGTATTAAGCCTATCCTTAGCCCTTTAAGGGGACTCCTTCTTCCTATCTTACTTAAAGCAGCTCCGTCTTTCGTTTTTATAAGACGTTAACTTCCTTAGCGAAATACGGGACCGTATAGTATAGCTACTTAATAAGGCCGATTTATTTCTTAAGCTATTAAAGGTTCTTTAAGAACGTAATATCCTTTAAGGCTTACACGCGTTTATTTATATTTATTAAGCTAATAGCGTTTACCTTAAATCTAAGGAGCTATATAAATAAGTACGTTAAAAAGGACTTTAGTCCGGATAAGGTAATATTATAATCGTAAAAGGCGCGGAATATAGCCTTTAAATATTAAAGGTATTCTTTAGCTATATCGGAGTAAATAATAATATTATCGATATAAGCCGCCGCGTATTTTTAGTATTTATAGAGAACGTTATCGATAAACCTTTAAATATATACTAAGGAGTTCTTAAAGCTAATAAGTATTACTAATAATCTTTTTAGCCTATAATAGCTTATAACTATAAACCTTTCTTAGTAGTCTTAATAAACTAAGAATTAGTAAAAAAAACGATTATACGTTTACTATATTAATAAAATTCTTTCCTTAAAGGCGTTTAATTATATTGCTTTAAAGGGGTATTTAGTAAGCGTTTAAGGTAGTAATAGCGTTAATCCCCTATAAGTCTATAACTACTTATCCTTTTTCCTTTCTATTTACTATCTTTTATACTATAAATACCGGCGCCGTAAATAAGGTTAGCTTATAAACTCGTTTTAATCGGCCTTATACGGTTAGCTAGCCGAATATTATATCTACTACTTTCTTATCTTTATCGCCTAATAAGTATAATCTTAATATAACTTATTAGTATTGCTATCCTTTTACTAAAGGAATGCGTATATATTTAGATTCGTTTATATATATTACTCCTTTGTCTTTTTAAAAGTAAGGAAACGATTAAAGGATATCTTAGACTTTTAATACGTATTTTAAGTCTTTAGCGTAGATTTAAACGCCCTTATCGGTAGTAAGTTTAAGTAGGTCCTTAGTTCGGCCGATTTTAAGTTTATAGTTTATAGTAAGATCCTTTTATAAAAAGTCTTTAATAAGGTTTATTCTATCCGGATTTTCTATAAGGGCTTCCGCTAAAGGAGGAATAGCGTCGACCTCCTTATATAGCTAGAACTGCTTATCGAGGTCTGTAATTATTCTTACCTTTTAGCTTTAGCGGAGTATTAGTAGTTCCTTAAAATAGTTTATCGCTATAAAGCTCTTATAATCCTATATTATTATCCGGGCGAGCTTAAAGTTATCGGGGAAAAATATTATATTATGCCTTAATAGCGGCGCCTAAACTTATATAAGTAAGGCGTAGCTAAAACTAGCTAAAATCGTTATAGTAACTAAGTAGATTACTTATTTATATATCGCTAGTCTTAGCTAAACTATCTTAACTTTAGCTTTAATCCTTTTATAAGCCCCGATCCGTAAGACTAATATAAAGTTAATAAGGTCCTTTTAATAAGGAACTAAAAAGTCTTAGTTAAGTAATATATTAACCGCTAAGCGTTTTACTATCTTAATGCCGATCTTTACCTTTACGATTATAAAGCTACTATTTAGCCTTCTTAGTATATACGCGGTGAATTTCGCCTATTTAATAGTAGCTATCCCTTTTACTCCTTAAATAAGAATTTATTAAGAGGAGTTTATAGTTATGTCTTAAAAGGTCTTTACTAAGTCGGCTTAAATAAAGCTTCGGTTTACTTTAATATCTATATAGGCTTTAATGCTTATCCTAGGCCCTTCTTTTCTATAAACTAATAAGCGTATATAAGTAAATTATAACGGCCTATTAAGGTTTAATAGCTAGACGTTAAAAAAAGCCTTAACTATTTAAACGCTTTATAGCTTTTAAATAACTACTTACTATACTAAGCTACGTCTTTATATAGCAACGTCTTAATTAAGGTTAAGGGGGTGTTTATCTTTAATATATTAGTAGAGTATTACTATTTATATATATATATATCTCTATTTATATACACGCCTTATTTTAAAAATACGTACTAGCGCTAGCCCTCCTTACCTATTTATACCGCGCCCGCTTAGTAAGTACCTATACCTTTTAAATGCCCGCCCGTGCTTATATATATAGCCGATATTAAGGGCGCGCCTATAACCTCGCCCGCGGCACCGGCAAAGGGCCTAGATTAATTAACGGGCCGCGTTATACGCGTATCTCGCGGGAGCTTTAAAGATACGTTTTTTAAGCGAATTAAGCTACGAGAGCGCTACGTATAAGCTACGTATAGGCTACGTATAGGCTGCGTATATAGGCGCGGGCGGGCATAGACATTTAAAAGATATAGGTACTTACTAAGCGCGGGCACTATAAGTAAGTAAGGCGGGCTAGCATTAGTACGTATCTTAAAAATAAGGCGTGTGTATAAATAGCAATATACGTGTATACGAATAGTAATACTTTATCGGTAAAGCTTATTCTTTAAGGGGAATACTTTGCTATAAAATCTATATACTTTATTAGCCTCTTATATTAAGTCTGCTATAATATAAATTATAGTTTCTTTTAAGCTTTCGTTAGTATTTAACTAAGCTCCTTTTATATCGTACTTTTTATCCTTTAAATAGTTATTAGTCTTTACTATAGTTCCTTTTTTAGTCGCGGGGTATGCTTATTTTAGCTTTAGTATTAATAAGCGTATAGTCTTAAAAGTCCTTTCTTTTTTAAGCCGGAGGACCTTAACTTATATTCTTAGCTATTTAAGCGGGTTTCTTTCTTAACTTAGCAAGCGCTATAAGCCTTAAAGTATATCCGCTTTTATTAAGCGGTTTAAAAACGTAACTCTTAGTCTTAGTAAGCCTTTAATAAATAGCTAAGGCGTCTTAAACTATTCTTTAAGTACGTATAAGGTACGGCTAGTCGGCCTTTACCTTTTTATAAGTTAGACCTATTTCTTTTATATTAATAAGTGCTTTTAAGATCCTTAAGTATATTTAACTTATAGCTAAGGAAGAATTTCCTTATATTCGTTAATCTATTTATTAATATCCTCGTTCCTTACTAAACGTTATAAAGATTTTAATAAGTAGACGTTTAGCTTTTAGTAGATTACTATAGTTAAGTAGTCTAGCTAATAAAGCGCGGCCTTAGCTTTATATTATAAGTGTAATATTTAAGACTTAAAGTTAGATCCTACTACTATATCTTTAATAGTAAAGTGCTTTTTATTAAGTGCTTATATCGCTATATTTAAGTAGATCTTAAACCGTTTTTATAAGGCGGATATTTATTAGCTTAGTTTAACGCTAAGCTTACTAAGTTTTTCTTATTATAGTTTTAAGAGGTCCCCGGAATACTATTCCGCCGCACTTTCTTAAAGGAAGGAGGGCAATTAAATAGCTAATTTATCCGTATAAGCCTCGCTTTTACTAGCGTTTTAGCGGATAAAGTTAATAAAACGGTTTACTCCTTAAAACGTATTAGCCTTATTATCTTTTTAAACTTTATCGAAGGATACTTTTAAAGGTCTTAATAAGTTAAATCTCCTTACGTCCTTAGCTTATAGTTAAGGTTTTTCCTAAGGCTTAATAAGCGCGTCTTCTTTTCTTAGTGCTTAATAAAAACTAAGGAATTATTCGTTTAATATTATTACTATTCTTATTAAAAGGCTTAAGGCTATACTTAGTCTTAGTATCTACGCGCTTAGTATAAATAGGTTTAGCCCGCTAAGGGTATTGCTTACTATATCCTTATTACTTATTATTAAGGTCTTAGTCTTAATACTCTTACTAAGCGCTTAACCTTCTATTTTATACGCGTTTTAGAATTTAGTATACTATAAGGCCCCCGGCGTAAAAGGCTCGTTTTTATTATTTAAAAGTCTTAAAAATACTTTAATTAGCGCGGCTATAGCGGATAAGGCTAAACGGTAATACTAAACTAAGAAACTACTAAGTATCTTTTAAGGCGGATTTTTAATTAAGGCCCTTAAGTTAAACTCTATTAATAATACGCGGTAGAAATATCCGCTAAGCTTATTATCCTAAGGAAAGAGTAACTTTATTATAGGCTTAATCTAGTAAGTATTTAGCGGGCGGGGAGCCGGATAGTTTTAAAGTTAGCTTATCCTTACTTCTTTTATTTAAAGGATAATTAATCCGTTTAAGTAATACTTAATTTAGTTTACTTAATCGTATAGATTTTATCGTTTTATAGTCTATCCTTTATTAGTATTTTAAAAGCGGATTGCTTTTAAAGGGTAGTAGTTTTAACTTAGCTAAGCGGGACTTATTTTACGTCTTATTTAGCTCTATAGGCTATTACGGTATAGTACTTTAAAAAAGGGTAAAGGAGATTATTAAACTAGTATACTTAATAAGCCGCGGCCTCTTTCGCTTTTATAGCCTACTTATCTTAAAGTTTTATTATAAGCGCGTTAAGGAAGAGGTGCTTATTATTAAAGTTAAACTTAAAAGCTAATAAGAGCTTCTTACTAAAGAAAATATCGTTTAGTATCTAACTTCTTATAAGATTAGTACTTAATTATGCGATATAGTCGCTTTTAGCTTAGCGGATATTTAAAGGATTTCCGTTTAGATAAGTAGGAATTATTACTATAATTAAGGAGCAAATAGGTGTAAAAGAGAGCAGGCTTATAGCTATAAGTAAGGGGATTATAGAGATATAAAGAGTGTGCGAAAAGGTAAAGAAATAAGTAAGATATGGTTGTATAAGGTTAATAATCTATTTAAGGTAAAGGGGGGACTAAGGCTTCCTTATATAGACAATTCCTAAGCTATAAGTAACTTAAGTAATTTAGAAAAGAGCCCCCTATCTAGCGCAGTTATGCATAGTACGCTAATAGCTATTGTTAGGTTAATATTGTATTTATAAGCCTAGGGATTAATCCCGCAAGGAATACGAGGTGGCGCAGCGACTTAGCACGGATTATACATATAGTCTCCACACACACCTCTTCCTAATCTGCTCATATCTTGCGTATATGTGGGTGGAATAATGCAAGGAAATATATATAGTATGCAGAATTGTATCGCGGATTTAATGTACATTTTAGCGTATTTATATTATATGTTATTTATGCTGTATTTGGCCTATAGGCTGCGGGAGAGTATATTTTACTCCCTTATAGCCTCCCTTAAAGGGTACTTATAGTATATAAGTGCGCTTTAAACATACTAACTAAAGTAAAGTAAAAAACCTTTAAATAAGGAAAAATTCTTTTGTTTATAGCTTAAGAAAACCTATTTTATAGGAAAAAACTTAAAGCTTTTAATCTTTCTTAAAGGGAAAAACTTATTATAATTTTAAGTAAAACCTCTTTATTTTTATTATCTAAGGAAAACCTTTATATAGGTAAAAAAACCTTAGGTTATATAGAGGAAAGCTA